>CAUYRH010093591.1:0-44761 GCA_963574655.1 Perodicticus potto
AGACAGAGCCTCAAGCTGTCACCCTGGATAGAGTGCTGTGGCATCACAGCTCACAGCAACCTCCAATTCCTGGGCTCAAGCGAGTCTCCTGCCTCTACCTCCCAAGTAGCTGGGACTACAGGCACCCGCCACAATGCCCGGCCATTTTTTGGTTGCAGCCGTCATTGTTGTTTGTCGGTCCCGGGCTGGACTCGAACCCGCCAGCTCAGGTTTACATGGCTGGCGCCTTAGCCCGTTGAGCCACAGGTGCTGAGCCTCTGCAGGAAATTTTAGAAATTGATTTTGCATTTGGTGTCATTTTATCTTAAAAGTCTCCCTGTGGGATGGAACAGGTGATACCTAGAGAAGGTTATGGGAAGGAGAAGTCTTCACAGAACAGTGCAGCGGCCTGATGGGTAAGCTGAGAGAGATTCCCAGTTATGTTTTGGGATTGAATGTGTTATACCTCAGACCATGTGAAATAGAAAGGGTTAGTTGTTCAGAAAGCAATGTGAATTCCAGTATCTTGAGCCTAATAGTACTGACATCATAAGCCCCCTCAGCAGATGCACCAAGTGCCTGTCTCCAGCACAAGAATTATCTGTCTGTCATTTGGGAAGTATGGACTAGACTTCAGTGGTAAACATGGAAGCACATTTCCTCGGTGGTCCTTTATCTCACAATGACTAAAGACATAATGAAAGAAAAGAGTTCACTCCTAACACAGATGTTAAGGAAGAGATGAACACCACGGAACACAGCAGGACCTCCAGTCAAGTATGTTCAAAACAAAGATGCCTCTCCGCCATGCTCACACCACTCAGCTGCACACAGGAGTCCCGATTCCTGCTATGGAAGAGAAATTCAACCCCGATGAAAGGATGGCATTGCTATTCAACAATCTAATGGAGAAAAATTAACTAACAGAAAAATCGGAGAAGATGCACCACACACAAATGTCCCTCTGAAGAGAAAGATCACAAAGCACATTGCCCCTTGTTTGATTAAGCTCCTGGGCCTTCGCGCCGTCTTTTTGAGACCAATCACCACTGGCCTTTAATGATTTGTTTTTACAGCCTCTGGAGAGTTCCTGAGTGCCAGCTCCCTCCCACTCTCACCAGAACCACATTCCCAGGCCCTGATGAGCCAGGATCACAGAGGAGGGGAAGAAGAAAGGGAAAATGGACTCAGCCACTGAGCCATCTGCTACCAGCAATAACTTTTTGTTTTTCTTTTTCTTTATCCCCATAAAAACCTTGTCCTTTCCCCTGTCACTTCTTTCTTTCATGTTCCATGCTTTTTCCCCTCTCCTGGGGGAAACTAAAATAAGCTTTTCCTTCTTTCTCTCCTGATCTTGTGTGGAAGACTCTTTCTCAGCCATGACAGGTGTCTTTTAGCTGCATTCTGATTGCTCTGAGTTAACTGTCTCTTTTCAATAAATACACATTCATGTTCTACAGAGGTACTTGAGGTCATGTTCAACTGAGCTCTGTGGCTCCCAGCATGCACCTCCTTCTCTCTGGGGGCTCTGCGGAGGATTCACGGATAGCCCGGGAGCCCACTCTGCAAAGCCGAATGCTGAGGGGCCGTCCTGAGAGGTTGGTATCTGGGGGGGACCTTGGCAGGAGGACTGTCCCCATGCATCCAGCACTCACTCTCCCCAGACCACAGTGCAAGGCCTCTGAGGGGTGGGCTGACTCACAAGTTCTGCCCTTGGCCACATAGCTCTGGCCACAGTATCTAATGGTCACAGCCCTGTTCTTGTCCTGTAGGAAATGGGCACCAGCTCTGCCCTCAGGCTCCTTCCCCCCCCCTCCACCTCCTGGCCTTGTGCACCTCTGGGTCCCATCCTCTATAGCAAACTCCAGAGGCCTCAAAAACACCTTCCCCTGGGACAGGGAATTTGCTCAGCTGCTTCTGGGACTCACCCGCAAGGGTGGGGAGGACGCTGCCCACACTTGACTTCCAGCTCTTCCCTTTTAAGTGGGAGGTGCACTATTACTTTCTTCTGGGGCCAGAATGGGCAATCAGCTGTGCGTCACCAATACCTCAGCAGAGATGAAGACAATTTACGCCAGGCTCCCATCTGACTGAGCTGGGTGCAGGTTTAGTTCTTTGTTCTCTGCAATAAACTGTGTAATTATTCTGGTGTCCCGTTTAGCCTTGTAGGTGTGGAGCTTGAGGCTCAGAGAAACTCCTCTGTCCCTGTTACTACCACTGAGGGGGTCGCTGGGACAACAGCTCTCTGGAGAAGGTTGAATTCCAGGTCCTCCCCCCCACTGCTGTGCCACCCACTGTCCTTGCGCTGTGCTTTCCTCATCCATAAAAGAGATTATCGGGTTAGCCTGAGAATTCAATGGGCTTCTTCATATAAAGTAAATGAGACAGTTTCCCTTCACAGTGAATGTGTTTAATCTATGAGTACACAATAAAAAAATAAATAAAAGCATATAAGAAGTAATAAAGTAGCCCTGGGTTACTGGTAATAATAATAAATCTATGAGTACATAATAAAAAATAGTAATAAATCTATGTGTACATAATAAAAAAGTAAATAAAAGCATATAAGAAGTAACAAAGTAGCCCTGTCCCTGCCTGGGACACCGGTTGAAAGAACTCATGTGCTGAAAGCAACGTGGGCAGCCAGTGCTGGGAGCTCAGCACCACAGTGCACCAGTGCAGACAACCCTGGGGGAGCAGAGGAGCCCTGAACAGCAAGTAAGCAAACATGAAAAGATTCATAATCACCTGGGTTAACATAACAAGTGTCCAAACTGACTTGTGCGGTTTGTGAAAAGGACCTGGCCTTTGAGTATGATGGTCCAGTATAACAATAAAATTAAATTCCAATTTCAGTATAATCCCACATTTCAAATTACAAATAGATTATTTAAAGATAGCAAATGCGCAGGTGCTAAAATACATCATCCGTAATGGTAAGAGAGCGTTTTCTGACTGAGGTCACTTTCGAAGGAATTAGCCCACCTGGGACCGTGATATGAGATTGTCCTGCATCAGAGAAGAAAATCTGAAACTGACCACAAAATAAAATACCTGCGGCCCTGGAACAGTTTCACTCTGAGCCGGGGGAGCCCCAACCTCGTCCTTGCTGTGACAGTGGAGTGAGGTGCCCCTGTCTCAGCGCAGGGTCCCAGTGAGGAGCTGCTTCCCACCCTGCAGGCTGGCAGCTCACACGGGCTCTGGGCTGTGACTGCTAAACAGATGGCTGTGGACCCTGTCTGGGAGGAAGGTCAAAACCACCAACAGCAGGGGAGGGCCAGGAGCTCATAGGGTTCGTGCAAAAGGCCTCCAGAATGTGATGTCAGTTGCACGTTAGACTCACAGGCATCTGGTAGTAGCTCAGGATGGGGACGCTGACCTTCCCAGGTCACTCCTGGCTCCCCGGGGCACTATGGCTCTTGAAGTTGGGGAACTGGCATGTGAGCTCTCAAAACCAATGCCAATATTAACCTTTCCACCAGAAATAATAGCAACTCTAATAATACACTTTCTCCATAAATGGATATACTTAACGTAGTCTAAATTTACACTCCTCTCTTCTTGAATGTGGCATTTCTAAGAACATCCCTTTGGCCAGCACCTGGGCCATCCCTTCCTCTTTAAAAGTGATTTGCGCAGCACCACCCAAACCTTTCTGTGCATGGGTCACCGGGCCATGCCAGGGCTGCTGGCCCAGGGCCACTCATGGAGCAGTAGAGTCCCCCGCTGGTCCCTTCCCACATCCTGCTCTCCGTTAGCAATCCCTGGGCTCTGTGACACCTGGGCACCCCAAGGCCACCTTGCCAAGTGCAACCCCTGTCAGAAAGACAGGTACCACATGACCCTGGAGGCTCTCTACTCCCCTGGGGGTCTGTGCACAGGACCCTTAGCCTCTGACCTGGCCTGGGGGTGCCTGGACACATTTCCATTTCGAAAATACCCACTTCCTAGTCTAATTTGGGTGGTCACTTGTCTTCACAGAACACTTTGGATATTTAAAATGTTTTAGTAAACCTGTCAAAGAATTAATGACTCATTTTAAAATTGTGACATTTGTTCTGTGATGAACAAGATGGTTAACTCTGGGGAACAGAAGGTTTTCAGAATCACTTCCCCAGGCCTGGCTCACTGTGCTTCTTCGCACAAGAGCTGCCGGTGAAGGAGACTCTGAAGGCACACATGCACACGTGCAGCCTGTGGGGGGGTGCATGCAGCAGACCCCCAAAACATGCCTGGCCTATATGTGCAGCCTGGAGAGGGGTGCTTACAGCAGACCCCAGAAATATTCCCAGTCCATGAAGACCCCGGGGCCTCCTTTCCACTCTCCGAAGTTTCCCCGTAGGAGATGGTGTCTGTGTGTGTGTTGAGGGGGTTCTCTTAGTGAACACACGAGAAGCAAGGCAGATGTTATGTAATTATTGTAATTATTTTTACGTGTCTTGTGATGCACTAGCATGTTCCAAAGAGCTGGAATTCTTTCATTTACATTACCATGAAGTTTCCTCTAAATGAATGCGCTATAATGTATCCATTCTTTTGTTGATGGCCCATGAGTTGATTTACTTTGGGGTCACATGAATAATGCTGCCAGGGAAGGGTCTTTCATGTCTGCTGGAGCACACATACCAGAATCCCTGTGGCTTTTAACCCATTTGAAAATACTTACGCTTAAGTGATTGTTCTGAAACTTTTACATGTTAGTTTGTATCCAGGAACTTTATTCAATTTATAATTTGTAATAATTTTTTTTAATTTGTAATAATTTGTCTGAGATCTGTTTTAACCTTCTAGGTATACAATCTCATGAGGTGGGAATGACAGTGATATTTGTCCCTTTCCAGTCTTTATACATTGTTCTGTTTTCTTTACTGTGCTGGCCTGATATCCCATCAAAGGTTAGTAGAACTGTTGAGAATAACCCACCTTGTCCCCAGCCTCAAAGAGAAAGCTCTGATGTTGGAAGTAGTTTTATAGGAGCTAGCCTATACAAAATAAAGGAAGCTTCCTCATTTTTCTAGACAAATAAATTATAAAATTTATGCACTGGCTTATAACAAACATTATTGAAAATAATTTTTTTAATTTGAAGAATTAATTTAACTACCTAAATTAATGGTAGGATACACTATTTCATGGATTGATGATAGTAAGTACGTCAATGTTTTATACATTGATTTGGAGATTGGATGAAATGTCACTATTTGGAGAAAGAAAGGGCAGTTTTTAGCAGGAATTTCTTAAAGTATTTGCATCTGTTATACATTTTGTAAGGATAATTTGGCTGAGTCAGAAAGAAAAATCTTAAATACACTAAAGCAATAGGAGCAAAACTGCCACAAATGGTGATAAGCTGAACAGACGGCGAGGGCGTACTGGCGCCCCCTGCCGTCCATCCCCACAAGTTCCAGTTCTCACCTTTAGGTAAGTTTGAGCGGCTCGTCCCGCTGCCATGGCAGTTTTTCATTGCTGCTGCTGTTGGCCGTAACACTGAATTACTTGCCTGCCCCCTGCGTTTGTGCCCTGAGTCCAGGCCCACGGAGAACGGCGGCAGCTCGTAACTGTCATAGAGTGTTGTCATAGTGATGATGAGAAATATTAAGCCAGATTCTAGCTTTTGTGCACAGGTCTATACCAGAAAACACTGGGTATAGAAATGAAGTCTGGATCACCATTTAATTTCCTTTTCGAAAGTTATTTTCTAATTTTCTGGAGGGGTTTCTGGAGGGGAAAAATAAAATATCTAAATCAAATTTGAGTCACCTGAGACATTTAAAACAGCAAAGTATGTTAATTGTTTTCACGACCATAAACTATTGCTTTAATAAAACACATGAAATGTATTTAATAATATGAAGCTATAGTGATAAAAAGTTGAAAAATAATCTATCTTTGAAAGTATGTTAAATAATTTAATTCTAGGCGTAGGGATGCATATTAGCTACTATAGAATTACAAGTAGCAATTCAGTGAGGGGAAAGTCCAAAGTAACAGAAAATATGACTCAGGGTGTTAAAAAAGATTTTGGGTGGATCTACCAAAGCTGCCCTTAGACTTTAATTCCTTATACTATTTATTGTCGAGGCAAACTTTCCCTATTTTTTTTTAGTGTGAAAACAATGAGAAATGTAGAAGAAAACTATATTGTAGACATTTTAAAGTGAAATGTACATCTTTTTTAAGGTTACAGAGAAAGAAGATTTAGAAAATATAATTTGATGCCCTGCTAAACTATCACTCAGGATGCTAATGTAAATTTCAGAAACAGGAGGGCTAAGATCACTTATCTTTCCCATTTGAGTACAGTACATACTCAGACCCTTCAAAAAAAAAACTCCAAGTAGACGTGAGATCACAAAATAGGTCAAACCAGAACCACATCAAGAACAAAACCACATTTTTATGATTGCTGAGGAATTATTCCAAACTAATTCATTCAAGCCATAGAATGGTTTTTGAAAGAAGGAAGGTAATCTTATATATATTTATTTTCTCAATCACATAGAAAGGCAATTAGAAAAAGATAGAAAGATGCCCAACAATTTTTATATGAAAATTATAGTCCATAAGCAAAACAATATCAAATGTCGTAATTTGGGGCCATTGATGGATGTCTAGGGATTAAGCTATAAGAAGTGGCTTGGGACTATAGATGAGAATATTTCACTTTCTATTTAATATCCTTCCATAGTTTTGGGTTTCTGGAACCATGTTTATGCATTACAGGTGCACAGTCCCTGTACTGGATCTCCTGGGGCCTGATGCACTAGGAATTAATAATGTTTTCATGTCACTTACCCTCCCAGGAGAGCCCAAATAAGGGACAGTGCCCAAATATCCACCACTGCACACAGGTACAGATTATACCTAGACTGACATTAGCTTGGGGCAGATGTATCAGACGTAACCTTCATTTCTCTGAGCTTTACGGATTTTACAATTACAGGTGAGGAAATGCAGACTTGCAGTTAACCAATAAAATTAAATATCTGCATAGTTTCTAAGGCAGAATCAAAGTGGAACTCCCATGGGGAATCTTCCTTTAATCAGCTTGCATTCTCCTTTTCAGTTGACCTTCACTGAGCAAGTGAAAGACAGGGCACATTCACCAATGTTGCCATTTCCCTTTTGAAATAGCAGCGCACACATACCCATGCAGCAGTAATCATCCTGATGAAAGGCTGGAGTAGGTTTTCAAAGAGCATTTGGTCAAAAGCGTGGTCAACCCTCTGTCTGGGTTTTGATGATGATGTTTCCAGCAATTTGGCTGAGAGCAGGGCATAGCAGGCATACTCCAATTTGCAATTTAAGCAGCAAGGATTCATGTTCTTTGCAATTCACAAATCTTTTCACTCTTTTTTTGTTGTAACTAATTATATTCATCTTTCTTCCACTAAAGATTATAATTTTTACTTCCAGGCAAGAAAAGAAAACTTCCATTCCAGATGAACAATATAGCAGATCACAGAAGTAGGTGGTACAACTTACCTAAATACAGAGGATTTAGTTCACGCATTTATAGATTTACAAACTAGAGCAAAGAACACCCACTGCAAAACGTAAGATAACTCAGGTCTGTTACTATGAAGCTCAGAGACTCCTAGTTAATGAAGACACCATCAGTGATGATTTCAAAATCGTTTCATCGGGAAACATGAATTGGGTGCACAAGGGGGAAAGGGCAGTATCACTACACTTCAAAGAAGGGAACACAGAGACTGTCCCCACGAGCTGACAACAGACAGGTGAGAAGAGAGGTTTGTCACTAAGAGAACAGCCACACGGGAAATGTGTGCTATGAAGTCAACGCAACAAGCACCAATTAGTAGCTAACAGGGTGACTGCAAGAATAACCAACAGACTTAACACCTACTTAAATGTGCGGGCAGACATGAACCCACCAATGTCATGTGTTTTTTAGTGTCTAGCTTTTGTTTTCTTAATTGATACATGATAATTATACATATATGGAGTACTGTGTTATTTTGATACATGTGTACAAGGTGTAATGATCAAATCAGAGTAACTAGGTTACCCATCACCCGAAACATGTGTTCTTTCTTCGTGAAGGAAGCACCTACCTTGCTCATCCATTTGCAGAGAGGCAAACTCTAAATGAACAGAGACAAGCTGACCATGGGGAGGTCTCACGGCAGGGAAATGCCTGAGGTCAGGGTCCCATGAATGTCACCACTGAACACAAGACACCTTTCGGGAAAAACTGGTACATAGGTAAGATCTAGATAAAAGGAGCAGGATCAGAGGAAATGAACCTCAGAATGATAAGCCCAAGCCTTCTATCACACTCTGAAACCCACATTACAGAGAGAGAGAGAGTATGGAGAGTATTCTGAGCTGTGGAGCTGACCTGGTTTAATTCTCCCAAGTAAGGGGAAATTCGTTTCACTTAAAAATCAGCAAAAGTCAAGGAGCTCAGTCAATTCTCATAAAAAATTACTATAAGAAAAATAACTAAGTCCAAAATAATTTCTCTAAGAGGAACACACTGTAAGGAAAAGAGGTTTATTCCAGAAATCCAAGAGCAATTGACCATTAGAAAACCTCTTAACAAAACTCACTGCATCGATGGATGGAAACAGAATCGTGATTTTCATATATACAGAAAAGACATTTTACAAAATGTGTCACTCATGCATATTTTTAAAAACATTCAGTAAATATAAATTTATTACTATGTCAATATATGTCTCAGTCTAAACACATCACCTTTCTTAATGGAAAAAACTTGAGGTTTCTACTTAAATTGGAGGCAAGATGTTAGAAAAGGAAAAGCACCAGATACACAATTACAAAGGAAGAGACAAGCTAAGTCAGGTTCACCATGTAACAATTACAAAGGAAGGTTTGGTGCCTGTGGCTCAAGCGGCTAAGGTGCCAGCCATATACACCTGAGCTGGGGGGTTTGAATCCAGCCCAAGACCACCAAACAACGAGGGCTGCAAACAAAAAGTAGCCGGGCATTGTCATGGGCGCCTGTAGTCCCAGCTACTTGGGCGGCGGAGGCAGGAGAATCGCTGGAGCCCGGGAATTGGAGATTGCTGTGAGCTGTGACGCCACAGCCCTCTACTGAGGGCGACATCCTGACAGTCTGTCTCAAAAAAAAATTACAAAGGAAGAGAAGAGCTAACTCAGGTTCACCATGTGAACATTAACATAAGAGAACTCAGTAAGGTAGCAGACGTTCAAATTGATGTAAATCAAAGAAGAAATATATATAATGCACATGTGTGTCATGCATATAATGGCTTAGCAGACACATACGTACATAGACTTGTGTATTGCTATATGGTCGCCAGGTGGCCAAGGGGAGTTCTTCAAAGGTGACCATAGTAATATTCAGCAATGAGGTGCATAGCACTTTTCTAGGATGAGTTGACAGACTTAATTGTCAGTCCACATATGATGACAACTCTGGCAATTGTTCCAGAAAAACATTTCCAAAATTGCTCTGAAGGGTGGACTAGGAGCTGCAATAAGTTCATAGCTTCCCAAGGGGAGTCCCTTGAAGGTGACCTTAGTGACAGTCAGCAATGGGGTGAGTAGCACTTCACTAGGATGAGTTGGAGAACCTACTTGTCCCACCCTGCATACATGTATAGTAGAGCGTGTAATGAAGGAGATTGCTAAAAGAATAGCATTGCTAATCTATCCAATGGAGAAAAATAAACTAACAGAAAGAAAACATGAGAAAGATTGCAGCCCTTGTTTTATTAACCACCTGTGGCTTAACTGTGGTTTTGAGAGTTTGTCTTTTATAGCACTTGAGAGGGTAGAAGGGACATGAGCCTCCCCCTGCAGCTCCTGTCAGATCATATTCCAAGGACCCTGGCAAGCCAGCCTCACAAAGAAGAGGAAAGGAATATGAAACCCATAGATAAACAATGGCATGCTCATACAAACAATAAAACACAAAAATACTCTAGCAAGAGGGAGGGTTGCAGAGGGAAGGGGAGGGGTGGGGAGTGGTGAGTGGAGGGAGGGGAGGGCCAGGGGAGTGGTGAGTGGGGGGAGGGGAGGGGCAGGAGAGTGGAGGGAGGGGAGGGGCAGGGGAGTGGCAAGTGGAGGGAGGGGAGGGAATCTGGAGGAATCTCACCTAATGTGAGGGTGCTCAGCACACCACTTGGGCAAAAGGCTCTTCTACAACTTGAACTTTACCTTGGAAGTGAGAACATTGTAATCTAAAAATTCATTCCCTCATATTAATTTGAAATAAAATATATATGTCAATAAATAATGTTAATGTTCTTCAGACAGAAATAAAAAAGAGAAAGCAAATGCAGCTATTTCACGCTGCTCTTATCAGCTGGCAGCAACCACTATTTTAATTATATTTTTCTTTCTGTTTATCCCAGTAAAAACCCCAACCCTCACCAGCACTTCTTTCTTTCTTCCATGCTATACCCTTTCCTCCTTTGGGAAAGTAAAATAAACTTTTGAATTCTCTTTATCCTAATCTTTGGGTCGAGAATTCTTTCTCAGTCCCTACTACAAGTTCCTACCCTAACATTTACCTCATTAATCACAGCAAGACAAAAAGAAATTCAAAAATGCCTGTGCCTGTTTAACAATAATAAAAATCCAAAATATGCATCTAATGAACGATTAGAGTTTGAAATTTTGAAATGCCATTTAAAATAGCACCAAAAAATGAAGTACTTAGGTATGAAGCTAACAAAATATTTACAGGATCTATTTGTGAAAAACTACAGAAATCAAAGATCTAAATTGATGAAGAGATATTCCATGGTCCTAAATTGTAAGATTCAATATTGCTAAAATATCAATTGTTTCTTTTTGATGTATAGATTCAACATAATTCTAATAAAAATCACAGGGAAGTATGTTATATGTCACAATAAAATATTTTATTTATTATTGATGAACTGATTCTGAAATTTATATGGAAAAAGAAGAACCTTTAGTAGCCAAAAGAATGCTGAAGAAAAGAACAAACCAAGACACACTACTTGATTTCAAGACTTCCCATAAATCTGCAATGAAGAAGATGGCACGCTCTGGAGGAAATGCGGGTAAACCCACGTGCGGGATGGAATGGAAGGTGCAAAGGTTGACCCCACAGAAATCGTCAGCAGGGCCTTAACAAAGACCCAGAGAAAATCCAACAGGGAAAAGATCAGCCTTTTAACAAACAGTGCTGTAAAAATTGAATGTCCTCATACAAACAAAAAATTAATTAAAAGATATAAACCTGGGCCTAGATCTAACATTTTACACAAAAATAAGTGCAAAATGGATCATGTACCTAAGTGCAAAATGCAATACTATAAAACTATAGTTTTAAATCTGTAAGACTTGGTGTTAATTGCCTAGAAATGCATTTTGTTGTGCTTATTATTTGAGGTCTATAACTGAAGTTGTGGAGTCCACACAAGCAGTAAGAATATCACCGCAGTGAAAGAGATCAACGTACCTCTCATCTCACATTGTCGTACCATTTTTAAATTTGGGGGGCAAGAGCAGGTAAAATCTACAGAATTAATAAACACTGATAGAATTATCCATGAAAAGTAAAAAATTACTATTTAGACTTTATTAAATTAAAAACTCCTGGTTGGATGTGACGGTTCATGGCTGCAAGCCCAAGGTAGGAGGATTGCCTGAGCCCAAAAGTTCAAGGTCAGCAAGGACAACATAGCAAGACCTCTCACATCCACAAAAAAATTTTAAAATACAGCCTGAATGGTACTGACTCCTGTAGTCTCAGCTACTCTGGAGGCTGAGGCAGGGGGATTGCCTGAGCACGGGAGTTGAAGGCTGCAGTGAGCAATGATCATACAACTGCCCTCTAGCCTTGGTGACAGGGTGAGACCTTGTCTCAAAAAAAAAGCCTTTTACCTTTTGAAACAGTTAAAAGGATGAAAACACAAGCTTCAGATCAGGAAAATATTTGCAGAACATCTTTGATAAAAGGCTTGTATCCACATGTGCAAAGAACCCTTAAAACCCCCAAATATGAAAACAAACAACCCTATTAAAGAATGGGGGAAAGATTGGAATGCACACACCACCAAACAAGCACACCCGTAATGAAAAGATGGTGAGCATCATTTGTCACTAGGGAAATTCAAATTAAACAAAAATTGAGGTAAGGCAGTACATCTGTTAGAATGGCTAAAATCCAAAATACTGATACTTATTTCTGGAAAGAGCTCAGAACAACAGGAACTCTCATTCATTTCCAGCAGGAATGTCAACCAGTAGAACCGACGGGAAAGATAATCCCACCACATGACACAACAGTCACATTTATCCAACGGATTTGAAAACATAGACCCACAAAAAACCCGTACACAGATGCTTATACAAGCTTTTCCGTAACTACCCAAAGTGAAAACAACCAAGATGGCCTTCAGTGGGGAAATGGCTCACCGAAGCAGGGTTGGTCCCTGCGACAGGACACCGTTCATCAATAAAGAGTCATCAGATACCAAGCCGTGAATAAATACGGGTGGATGTTAAATACATATTGCTAAGTGAGAGAAGCGGATCTAAAAAGGCTGCACACTGCATATTTCCATTTGCACGACACTCTGGAAAAGGGATATTATAGAGACAGAAATGGGTCAGTGCCGCCAGCGGCTGGGTGGGGGTGCCCCATAGGAGGGTGGGGCTCCAGTGGAAGCCTGAGACTAGGCACTTGTCACAGACACCAAATTCTATGACACAAGAGCGAACTTTATGTATTTTTTAAAAATTAGGAGCTCGAGGATCCCAGGTTGAAATGCAGACCGTGATGAAGGTCCCACTGCCTTAAGATTTCATGAAACAGCCTCACTGCAGAAGGTGACGGGAAGGGCCTGCCCTAAGCCACTCTGTGGATGAGTGGAAGCTGAAGGGAGCAGGCAAAAGCCCTGACCCCAGTGGGCACGGTTGTTCCCCAGGGGTACAGATTGACATTTATGTCAGAACTGAAAAAGCGTGAGGACAGACGGCCCATGGCGGGAGCCAGGTTTCTTCCTATGGGAATGGGAGCCTGGAGGAAAGCACAGGGAAGATCGGCCCCACAACAATGACCGCAGCCAGACAAGAGTATCAACTCGTGTTTAGCTGGCTGTGGACGCAGCTGGGAACACACAGAGCTATGTACAGATAAGTACGCTGCCTTCCCTAAAGGAAGCCACTGGTCTGCTGCTGGGCCCTGCACAGGACTGGTCTCCCAGGGCTGAGGACACTGCAACACCTGCTCCCGGCTCAGCCACTATCTCAAACCATTTCAGCTATAGTTTCTCCAAGGAGCTTCGTCTCCTTCTGAGAGAGTCTGGGAGGAGAGGCCAGTCTCCCCGCTGTATCTGGACATCTGTGAAAGTGACCTTGATGCTCATCCGTCAGTGGCATCTGTGGCATGATGCCAGGGCTAAGGATGTGCTCTGTGCTGTCCTCCCAGCGGCCATCAGGCCTGAATACGGCCACACAAAAATGGGGACAGCATCTTTCATCCATAACAAGCAAGTGCAGGATGCATACGGCCCTGGGAGAAATAATGTATTAATAAAATCATACCCCAGAGCTAGCCAAGAAATCCCTCCCAGGGAGCAAGAATGAATTCAATACAAAAGATGTAACGGGCATCCCCAGAGGCCTATGGAAAGAAGGTGTGTACAATTAAAGATGGAAGCACTGAAGTCTCTTACCTACCCAGCTTGGCTATTGTTCAGTTTTAATTTTCCCCCTGAGCTCTGATTCACTATTCCCTAATCAACCCTCCCATTACTAGACATTTTTAGAATAGATCGAATCTGCAAAATCATAAATCCATTTAGCTGAAAAAGCTATGAGCAATTTTCTTTTGAATGCTCTCAGCTGAGTTATTATTTTTTACATAGATATGAATAATGCAGTGAATACCCCACGGTATTTTGGGAAGCATGAACTAATATTTTGTATAATTATTATTTCTTCATGTGCTTTTTTCCCTTAGCATTCTTTTCTGCTTTAAAAAAGTTACTGTTCCTGTGGAAACAGTAATGGTACCACCATCCTTAAGCATGCGCATGAGATAAAGACCATTGTATGGAGAGAATGCCTTCCAGTGGTGGTCTTTCATTTCAAAAATGTCTGTAAATATTTGCTCATTTATTGTCATACTGAAAAATTAGAAAAATGTAAAATTCAAAGTAAGATTATTCTTTAAATACGACTTTTAATATCTTTCACAGCTCTTAGTGAGATAGGATTTTTGATCCTTAGCTCACTCATTTGTTCCTTCATACATCCCGTAAATATTTATTAAATGCCTACCCTTTGGCAATGATAACTCATTATAGCACATTTATCTTTCTTTAGATACAGTAGGATTTGACAAGAAACATTAAGCGTATGACTTATTTTTCTTTTGTCCTTAAGTAGTTATAATGAAAGAAAATGTATCTTTTAAATTTTTACATTTTCAAAAGGATTGTTTAAGAAGCTTCATTATAAGCAAAAGAAATTACTGTAATAAAACAATTGCTTAGTTGTGTCAATTGCTGAAACATCTCATTATATTTTTATTAGTTAATTACTTTTAATTTTCTGAGTTGAAACTTAAGCAATGCTAAAGTAGCTAATAAAAAAGGCATTAAATCTGAGACACTCCAAGCAGGCTCTCTGCAAGTCACTTATGAGGAATGAAGCACCGTATAGCCCTCGTTTCATGATAGTTCAAGTCCTAAATCAGTATAATGTACTTGGAATTCACAACTTAAAGTCAGATAAGAAATGACCCATTTGATTGCTTAATTTTACAACTTAAGTTGTTTTTTCTCATTTAAATTATTTGCATTTAATATAAAGCTATAATCCAGAGCAAAGGAGAAACGTCACTTGTAGTGACAAGCTTTTCCCAGTATGGTATGTAGTGTGGACCATCCGACGGCCGCCAGGTCTGGGGCGGGGGTCCCTCGGCCGAGCACACTGCTCACCACGCAGGGCGGACATGCAGCCTGCAGAGAATGGAGGAAGGGGCTGGGAAACTGATTAAACAGAAGCCCTAGCACTGATCCTCTTGTTGCATGAAGTGTGCATAAAACACAAGCGCCAGCTATGACGTTGGTGACTGGACCATCCTGCACAGAGCCCTGTCTCACTGGGTAGGATTTCACTGTTTCAAAGGCAAATCCTGGCCTCAAACCCCTCTGAGAAAATCTCCTCGGAAACCAGGGTTTTCCCCATATTGTTTAGTCTCCTGAATTTTATATAATACACATTCAATAAATGTTTATTGATTAAGGGGTAATCACTTATTAGTAGCCGTTCAGTATGAATCAATACACAACTAAGAGCTGAAAACAGAGATCTTGGTCCTGTGATTTTGGCAGATAGCAAAAAATGCAGATTAGAAATAACATCAGGATGGTACAGCCAGTTTCTGTGATGCTTATTTTTTCCTCTTTCTCTTTGTCTACAGTTGAGAGAGGCACAAAGCGGGGGCCTCGAGGGCTTGCTGGAACGCGAGGAAGAGAGAAACAGGCTCCTGGGAAGCCACAGGACGCTGGCTCCAACGTCTGGCTTTGCATCCAAATATTTTGACACATGCCAGTTATCTGTCTTCAGAGACCCTTTGTTCTCTCACATGCAAAATAGGATGATAATTGCATTTACTTTATAGTGTTTTTTGAAGATAAAGTGAGAAAATGCATGTCAAATGCTAGCAAAGATGTGGCCTATAGAAGAAAAAAAATTAATGCATATCTTGTTCAGTTCCTAAGAGCAAATCCTGTGCCTTGCTATCTAGAAGAAAGATTTTCAAATGACAGGGAAAAGGAAATGAGTTGCAAATATTTTGCTTTCAAAATGTGTGTGTGGTCATGGTACCATGAAAAGAAAAAAAGAGAGATGGGCAGTGCCTGTGGCTCAAAGGAGTAGGGCACTGGCCCCATAGGCCAGAGGTGGCGAGTTCAAACCCAGCCCTGGCCAAAAACTGTAAAAAAAAAAAAAAGATAAAGAGCGAGTTCATTGCTTTGTTGATCGTGACCTTCACTGTACAGAAACTTCGTGACTTGGTCAGTCCCATTCAGTTACTTTTGTTACTGCTGGGATTGCCACTGGGTTTTCTTCATAAATTCTTTTCCTAGGCCAATAAGATTCAGAGTTTTTCCCTTGCTTTCTTTGAGAGTTATTATAATTTATATCTTTTATCCAGGGTGAGTTAACTTTTTTAGGTGGTGAGAGGTGTGGGTCCAGTTTTAGTAGTTTCAGTCTTTTACATGTGGCTGAACAGTCCTCCTAACACCATTTATTGAATAGGGATTCTTTTCCCCAGTGTATGCTTTTGTTAATTATATGTATCCTCATATCAATCTCAAGTTTAAAAAAAATGAAGAAAGACAAGGATAATTCAGTGTGTACAGTTTACTCCCGTCAAGGGAAACCCAAAAGGCACTTAAAAGATTGTTGGTTTTATAAGAGGGTAGGTTACGCACACGGTCTCCAGATACATATTACAGAATATTAATAGAACTGTTAGTGTGTCCTCTGGAATCTTTCTGGCTGGTGTATACTTGCTAAGATTATTATGATTTATTTTTTTGAGAGTCTCACTAACACTATGTCACCCTCGGTAGAGTGCCATGATGTTACAGCTCACAGCAACCTCAAACTCTTGGGCTTAAGAGAGTCTCTTGCCTCAGCCTCCCAAGTAGCTGGGACTACAAGTATCCACCACAATTCCTGGCTAGTTTTTGGTTGTAATTGTCATTGTTGTTTGTCAGGTCCAGGCTAGATTCAAACCCGGTCAGCTCCGGTTTATGTGGCCAGCACCCTAACCGCTGAGCTACAGGCACTGAGCCCGCTAAGATTACTTTTCCCAGTGTTGTCTACTTTGAAAATCTTTTAAGGCAAGACCGCTCCCTACCAGATCACCCGAGCCAGACCACAGGGCGGCCTCCAGGACGGCGCCTCCGCCTTCTCCCTGCTCACGTGTGGATTATTTTCTGCAGCTTAGGCCACAAGGCCCTTCCATTTAGGACTCACACTCACTCTGGCAGTGTCTATTTATAAACCTGTGGAACAGTTGTCAGGTGCCGACCGTTTGAATCACTGTTTCTGTCCATCTCTAACTCCTGTCCTCTGTTCATATTGTGCTCGCCCAGCTCACTGCCTCTGCGCACAGTGGATCTAATGGGGTTGACGACGTTAAGCCCAGTTGGAGAAGATGTCCTACATTAATGAGCTGTGGGTTTGCAAGTGGAGACGAGCTTCGTACTCCAGCCTATAGACCTGCAGCTGTCAGAGTCTGGTAGCCCCTTCACCCGAGTGTAACGTGGCTTCGAAATCCTCCCACACACACCTAACACAAGCGCCCATCTCTTATTTCTTGCCTCTGTAATTTGCTCAAGCTCTTTTCTCTCCAAGGAATTCCAAGCCACTGTCTCCCTTCATCCACTTGGCCGATTCTGCTCAATGTCCGACATGCCCCTCAGATGGCCCCTCAGGTGGCATCTTGGGTGGCCCCTCCAGTAGATTCTCAGGTGCCATCTGCATCCTCCCACCAAGTCTCTCTCTCCAGCCCCAACTTTCCTGGGGGTTGCACACATGAATGTCCCATAACTTTCCTGCCTCCTCCCCTGCTGAGTTCCAAGAACTCGGCTTTCTCTGCCACCCCCTCCCTGGGCTGTGGCGCTCAGCATCTTTCTCTATCCACTCAGTTGCTCAGTTATAAACATTGGGATTCGTCCGAGATGCCCCAATTCCCTGTACGTCCAGGCCAGTTTCAGGACAGACGTCCCTCCAGTACTGGCTCACTGGGTTTTCACTGGGCTGCAAATCACCCCCCACCTCTCCCCTCTGCTCACTCCCTGTGTCCACTCTTCCCCTGGGACTCAGCATCCTTACAAGAGCCCTAAGAGCTTAAGACAGAAACAAAGGCAGCCAGGTGACAGCTCCTTCATGCTTATGGCTTCCCAGCAACCGCCATTGCACACAAACTACCAAGGCTGGTACCCGGGCTAGGAGACCGGCCTGTTCTGACTCAGGTTGCCCTTCTCACCCACCGCCCCCTGCTGGCTCTGCTCGCTGCACACCTCTCCTTCCACCACAGCTCGTGGGCTTTGCAGTGAGTGCCTGCCACATGGTCGCATTCCGGGTTACAGGATGCTTCTTCCTCAGGTGACTCAGCTGCCTTTGCTCCCCTAAGCCTCTTATTCAGAACGAGGGGTGTCCTCGCTCCAGGCCCACGGCCGGCGTGGGCAGAGCACACTGAGCAGGTGCTGTGGACCTCCAAGGTCAGGTGAGAAATGGCCGAATGTCCCCTGCTGGTCTCTTCCAGGATACTGGCCCGGAGAACCCAGCTGCCGTGCTGTGAGGCAGCCAGGCCACACGGAGAGGTTACCTGGAGGTCCCATTGTGTCATCACCGAAGCCCAGAAATGTGAGCGAGCTCCTGCCTGGGGGAGGGAGGCTAGTTTGCCTGTCACGTCTCCCCCTCATCACAGTGCGACTGGATTATGTCTTGTTTGATTTGGTGTATCCAGCACACTGTCTTCCATATGGAGGCCTCAAAATAAATATTTGCTAGTAGAACACTAGTGAACCCACTGGGACGATGGCTGAGGCCTTCTTTGTATTTGAACCTGAGCTTTACTGAAACTTGGATCATTTCCATTGTCCTCTCTGCCCTTCTTCCACTTGCCCTGTTGACAGCTTCCTGTGTATGCCACACTTACAAACAGAAAGTCACGTGCTCAACAAACTAACAAACAGCAAGGGACAGGCGCTCTCTCTCTCTCTCTCTCTCACACACACACACACACACACACGCCTGGTCTAACCTCATTGCCAGCCACAAAACACGTCCTCAAGGCCTCCTAGGGGCAACCCCGCTGTGCACATCTTAAAGATGAAGCCTGTGGGGGCACAGATAATACAAACAGTTCATGAAAGAGTTGGCAGGTAATAAATGGCTTCAACTAAAGTATAATCCAGAGATGTAAGTTGAATTTCTCTACTTTCTAAATCTTTAATATTTTTAATAAGAAAGATTAAGTGCTAGTTTTTCCCAGAAGGGTGTTATGTCAAAATTAATAAAAAAAATTTTAATTTTTTCAGATTTTTGTTAATGAGTGAAGTCTATGTTTTCCATATGGAAGATTACTGAGAGCCTTGGAGAGATTGTGATTTGTGAAGTAAATCTTTATCCTTCCAATAAGCAACGTTGTAAAAATGGCCTTGAATTTGAATGGACTGTTAATCCCATAATGTATTTTCTTATGAGAGGGTCCCGAGTGGTGGCAGGTGCTCCCCCCTGCCACGTGCCCCCCTGGCAATGTGTTGGCTTTGAAAGGATCTGAAATACTGAGCTCCAAGCAGCAGCCGGAATACTTCACATGCCCCTGATTCAATGTTACGCCCCTCGTGTGACATTTCCTCGCGTGTTCCTGAGACACGCTATTGCACAAACTCATAAAACTTGAAGTTAAGTGGCTCCCAGTTGAGTAGAAATAACAGCTCCTGATACATTTCAATGTGCCAAGCAATTTAAAGACATTCCCCACTAAACGTCCCGTATAATGTTTGTAGAATCAGTTTATTTGTTTCAGGTGAAAAATAATACAAACAGTATTTCTAGGGAACTCAGTACAATCATTAACTCATCATTTAGGCACAATATGTTCTTAAATTCTAAACACTCACGCACACTCCCAGAGTGTTCTGGGTAACCCTGTGGCTGGAGGGAATCACTTCAGTTGGCTGTCCTTGGATGCTAAATCTGCAAAAATGGAGCCAATAACCTAGTAGTGTTTTGTATAAGTTAATTAAGATTCAAAGTAGGGTGCATACATATGGCACAGCCAAGAGTGGTTCTGGTCTTATAATAGAGCTATCCAGTTTCTGTAAGAGGCACATCCCACCAGCTGTGACATCTTGCCCAGTGTTCAGCTGAAGATCAGTTCGTTCACACCTCACCCTCGGAACATAACAGGGACGTGTGGATACAGTAGGCACAGCCACCTACAGAGAAGCCACCAGCTTCTCTGCCATCTCACCCACCAGGTCTACCTTGATGGCCACTGGCTCCCTGTAATGACCTCACTCTGCAAATGCCCACAAGTCAACGCCAGGGCCTTGCTGGCTGCCAGACCTGAAGACGGGGACAGCTCCAGGAAGCGGGTCTGGGGGTCTGGTGCAGAGCCCAGTGGGGAAAATGGGGTAAGGAGAACAACAGACATCAGAATCCTGAGGGTGATCTTATCCAGGAGCTGCTCTGTGCAGATCTGGAAGAGCCTCCTCAAGAAATGCCAAAGCATCTGTGTCCCACGTGCCACGTTCAGTGTGTAGGGAAGGTACTTCACCTGTGCACGCACATGCACCTTCAACCAGGAAGCTCTGTGAGCTTCGTTACAGCTCTCAGGGAAGAAAGGGATGAATAGCAGCCTCTCTGACACTGATACAGATTCTATGAGAACGTGAAAGTGGCCTGACCACCTGTCCGCGACATCTATGTTCCTTCCCTGTGTATACAATCAGGTCTATCTGACGTGACTGAACCAACCAGAGGCAAAGTTACAGTCAAGTCCATGAATGCTTACCACCCCGAGAACTGAGAGGGGGCCCTACCAGAAGGCTCTGTGACCTTGTGCAAATCATCTAACCCCTCTGAATATCACAGTCTTCATCTTTAAAATGAAGACAGGTTGTTGGTTTCAAGATGATGAAGTAAAAACCTTTATAGTCTCTTCTTCCACCCAAGAATAAAAAAGAATTCAAAATAAAATATATGAAGACCATCTCTAACAGCACAGGAGACATTTGTAGCCCAGTATCAAATTTGTGAAGCAAAAATCAATGAATTAGCAGAGCAAAGGTAGATGAGACCTGAATGCTTCAGAAACCATGAAAAGGAATCAGGTCCACCCAGAGAACTCCAGGGCAGCCAAGGGTCCGGAACAGTTAGAACCACACCCCCCACCCTCAGGAAACAAAAGGCTTCGTGTCCAGAGAATTCCACCAGGAATACTCCAGACTCAGACACAGAGAAAGGCAAGCTGATATTAAAAACAAGCAAACAATAAGCAAATGAAAAACAAAACAACCGGGAAGCTGCGTGTTTGCAACAGGAGATCTCTCTGTCTCCTGAACCAAGGCTGTAAGGCTGGTTCCACTGCAAAGCTTGCCTGTGTGGGAAAAAACATTTCTATCCTCTAAATCCAGTGGTTCCCTACATTTTTAGCTCCAGGAACAGGTTTCATGGAAGACAGTTTTTCCATGGGGGGTGGGGTGGAGAGGTCTGACACCTGACAGGAGGTGGTGATGTCAATGATGGGCTGTGGCTATAAATACAGATGAAGCTTTGCCTCCCCCCTCCACCTCCTACGGGGAGACTCACTTCCTAACAGGCCATGGACCAGTACTGGTCTGCATCCTGAGGGTGGGGTACTGCAGCCCTAAATTTGTTGAAATAAAATAAATTAAAAAAATCAACCCTTCTTAAAAACAAAAATCAGAAAAGAAAGGAACTAAGAGGCTCTTTCTTTGAGACACTAAATTATAACCAGAGTAAAGGCATTCAAAGCATTTGGGTGACTTGAGTGAAAAGAGACACAAGTGTGAAGGCTGCCAGTTCACACAAACACACACATGCACCCTCATTAAGATCCTCACCCTCGCTCACTCATGCTCACCCTCACTCACACTCACACTCATTCTCACACTTGCACTCACACTCACACTCACTCACCCTCATTCACCCTCATTCAGATGCTCACCCTCGCTCACTCATGCTCACCCTCACTCACACTCACTCACTCACTGTTGCTCACACACACCCTCACTTACTCACGCTCACATTCACTCACACTCATTCACTCTCACTCACCGTCACTCATGCTCACCCTCACTCACTCAACCTCACTCATTCATGCTCACACTCACTCACTCTTGCTCACACACACACTCACCCTCACTCACTCATGCTCACACTCACTCACCCTCCCTCACTCTTGCTCACACATACACACACCCTCACTTACACATGCTCACCCTTGCTCATAGATGCTCCTAGAAGCTCTGCCCTATGTCCCTTTTAGATGAGAACAGTCAAATACTATGGACTTGGGAAAGGAGTTCAACATTAAGGATAGAAACAAATCAAGGAATTATTTATTAAGAAACACAGAACATAAAATATTTTCTCTAATAGCTAAAGACATTGCCAGGCAGCAGCCATCAAAGATGGTGTCAGTCCTACACTGCAGGGACCAAGGGCGTCAGTCCTACACTGCGGGGACCAGATCCCTCTGACACCCGCTCCCCGGGTTCCTCCACAAACCCTCCAGAGAGGAGCACAGCCCCAAAACTGTGACCTGCAGAACTGTGAGATCATCGATTGCGTTGTTTTAAGCTGCTGGGTTTGTGGTAATTTGAAGACTAACATGAAGCTTATTTGATAACCAAAAATGATTCTTTTCCAGAATTCATGACAGAAATTCTGCTAAAATTATTGCTTATGTGGTTGTCTTCTCTATCAAGGAAACACTTGTTACAAATGATGACCCAAACTCATGATTATTAACAAAGTTGACTTCCCGCAGTGACAGGGAAAGGGTCACCGTGATACATGCCCAGGGTGGGCCACACCTTCCCACTGTTATCCCGCGTTTTCAGCCTTCCTTCACTGTTTCCTGTTCTCACAGTCCTACGCATCGAGTCCTGCTATCAGCAAGGTGAGTAGTGCTAACTGAGCCCATTATCAGGAAGAACAGAAGGGTTTAGATTTCTTCCATTGCTTTATGTTATTCCAAGTCAACAGCTGCTCTTTAATTTGAGTATCTATCACAGCAGAGATTGGAGGCTGACATAGGTCAGAGTCTATAATGGCACCTGCTCTATGGATTTTTCCTCAAACTAGTTAATATGAGCAAGTTCAATACATTAATTATTCCCTTCAGGGCTGTGTAACCAATGGCAGTGTAACTGCCAGGACTTCGTGTGGAACGATTCCACAGCTGGCCGGCGTCAACAAGTAATTCCTATCTCCCTCATGCAGGTCTGAATTAAATCACACTTTAAAATAAGCAACGGCTGGACTCAATGCTCTGAGATGAATTCTGAGCCGTTTATTCACTTGAATGTACAAATGAGTGAATAGTGAAATGTGCATAGATAATCAGGCTTGGATTTGAATACGTGGATGTGGAGCTGCTGAACGCATTTTTCTGAGCTCTGTACTCTGTGAACTGATCCACCGTCACTCCTGGTTTCTAATGACTCATACCTTTCAAATTTCCACCCGAGTGTTTACTCCAGGTGCCGACGGGTGACTGTGCACATGGCTCAGGTCATGGGTGCCTTGCTGAGCTCTCTGCCAGGGCTGCATGCACCGCGTGTCACATGCATGTGTGCGTCTGAACGTGTCCACACACATGCACACACACGCTCACAACACAAACATTAGAGGGAGCAAGGAGACTTAGGAAAGTGACTATTACTTACCTGATGCTGTGGGTCTGCACCGTGCAATGGTGCAATAGAGTCTCTGCCACAGAGCACAGAGCTGCACAGGGTGTGAGACCGGGTGTCTTTGGTACCGCTTCTCAGACACTGACGGAGGCTGGTCCTCTCGGCCTGGGCCAGGAGTCCATTGGAGAGTGGCTGCTGGTGGCCTCCAGTGGCACTTTCTCTGAAGCAGCAGGCTCGGTGACGAGGGGCCACCTCACCCAAAATCCTGAGGTGTCTGCTGTCTCCCACCAGGAGACCACAGCCAAGCCGGACTCATGCAGAATGGTCAGTGGACCGTCCTGCCCCAACGCTCCCAAAGACACAAGGCTGAGGCTGCACCGTCCTGTCCCAACAGTCCCCACGAAGTCAGACTGAGGCTGCAGCTCCGAGCCAGGCTTGGCTCAGCATCTCTGCCCTGCTGGTGTCTCCTGGGAACACGGCCATGGTATGTCACCTGTGAAGTCTTAGTCCCAGCCTCTGCTTCTGGGGGCCCCACCTAAGGAAGTAGCCACGGCCCCCCAGAGGTACCAGTCACCCCAGCACAGACAAGGGATGTGTTTTTATCCAAAGTTGGAGTTGTACCAAGGGGCTGCAAAGCATAGGGTGACATGCTTGTATATTGTCAAGAAAAACAATTTGAGGATCAGTGGAAGGAAGTCCTCAAAACAGGCAATTCTGAAAAAAGGGTAGAAAGGTCACCATACTTTAGGTCCCAGTGAGGTGAAAGAACAGACCTACAGGCGAAAAACGGGCAACTCAGACTACAGAGGGCACAGAAATCAAGGGTCCAGACTTCTGGTTCGGGAAGCTGAACAGCTGGAAGGTAATGAAGTCCAGACCGCGGCCGACACAGGACTGCCGGATGCCACTCTCATTTCGAGAATGTGTCTGTCATCTAGAGAATAATCTTAGGTGAGGGGGTCCCGACCTTCTTCACTATTCACACTAACTTAAAGCCACTTGGCAGCTTGCTGGTGTGTTAGAAGAGCCACGTGCATGTGCTCCAGCTCCCCGGCTCCCACCCCGCATGCATCTCCTCTCTGGCCGGTCCCCTGCACTTAGCATGATGGATCAGCTGAACCGTCCCCAGGGTCCCATCTCACCTTCTTTCAAACGCTTTCCCATGCTACAACCAGAAATACTGCCCTAAAATGCAAATCTTATGACTTCCCTGATTAAAACCTTTTAATAATCCCAATTACCTATAAAATAAAGTCTAAAATATTCATCAGGGCCGCGTCAGTCACGTGCACCCTGCCGCACTCCAAGGCGTCTCCTTCACCCTGGTTGGTCGCATTCTAGTCCTCACTATCCACAGGAGCTGTTCACACCTCCCCAAGAGCCTCGTCCCTTTTCACACATCTACCGCATCTGTGAACCTGACAACTTTCTGAGGGTTCTGGGGGCCCTTTCTCTATTCTGGGCCCCTTTCACACCAGGTTACTATGCCTTTCAGAGCACCTGTAAATCTCTCACAGGACGTGCTGGTTGACACTTTTACCTTCCCTGTTAAACTTGGAGATCAAGGAGGGCTGAGCCTGCATCGTGTTCATTTCTGATGATGGAAAGAACCTGCCCCCACCAGTCTCTGAAGCTTTAAGGCAGGGGTCCTCAAACTATAGCCCGTGGGCCACATGTGGCGATGTGAATTGTATTTGTTCCCGTTTTGTTTTTTACTTCAAAATAAGATATGTGCAGTGTGCATAGGAATTTGTTCATAGTTTGTTTTTTTTTTTATTTAAACTATAGTCCGGCCCTCCAACTGTCTGAGGGACAGTGAATTGGCCCCTTGTTTAAAAAGTTTGAGGACACCTGCTCTAAGGCTATGCTATTCAACAGCACACTTGAACCTACAGTTAAACTTCCATAGCACACTTAAAAATATAGTGAAATAAAGGATACACTTACTATACTTTGAATTTCTTTTGAAAATAATGTAATGATTTTTAAACATTTTCAAGTCTCACCTAAGATCCCCTGACTGCATACTGGTGTGCGGTCTGCCGTGGCCCAGGAGTCAGAAGCCACAGCTCTATGGGAAGAGCAGAGCTGGGCGCCTGGGAATTTAGCCGTCAGCAAAGCGAGTTATCAGATAAAGACAAGGACGGGAATCACACTGACCACCCAGACAATGCAAAGAACTTCCTTTATCTCTTTTCTGCTCTTTCAGATTAGAAGAGGAAAAGAAAGAAGTGTAAAAATGCAAGTATAGCCTTTTCTCAAAGGAGCTTAAAACATTAAGAAAATAATTTTTCAGAAAAAGAGTTTTTATTTCGTAAGTCAAATACCAAGTTGGGATGCTGATCATTGCTTCCTGGAGGAAACAGATTCCTACAAGCCAGTCAGTCACAACATTGTTTTATGTGTGTTTGTTTCAAGGCATTTTATTTAAAATATATTGTTGACCCATGGACATTAAAGCCACATGTGTCCGACCAAACACACGTGCTTTCTCCTTAAGGCACATCGCAGCCTCTGGTGCTTAGCACATTACACAGCACTTCACCAGCACGTGTGGAATAGTCTACAGAGTGAAATCACAACACAATGCAGAGAAAGGCAGCGACCACGGTGATTTATAGACTTTGAAAGAGACGCTTTCTCACAGCGTGAAATAGATGCGCTGGGACAGGGTGGTGTTCACGCCACGCTCATCCTTGGCTGGGAGCATCACTGTAGGCTCAGATTTCTCACCTCTGTGTGTGTCCACAGACAACTGCAAAGCTCAGTGTTTATTGATTGCAAAGTTACAAATAAATGTTAGTGTGCAGGTGAATTAACATGGCAGACTCCATGAACAGTAAGGAGTGTGTTTTCTCTAACTCACCACCTCATCTAACAGTTTGTGTGTGTTCTTTAGTGAACATTTAGACATTCAGTGTTACTGTCACAGAAAGGCATCTACATAAATAGCAGGCAAGAATATCCTCCAAATCTGCTTAATAACAATTTAATAACATAACAGGATAAACAGAAAAGCGTATAGTAAATGTCTATCTCTATCCTTCAATGCCCATTTTTGGATTGCTGCAGTCTCTTAACTGATTAATAAATATTGTGCAAATAAATAAATCAATAGATATTAGAAAAGGCTCAAACTATAAAATTATTTTGAAATTGTCAGCTGCAACAAAAGGGCTTTTCATATCTAGGAGTGCTAGGGCATTGCACACTATCTCTGTAACCAGAGTTTAGAAAAGAAAACTTAGGTCTAACTAAAAGCAACACATTTTTTTACTAAAGTCTGAGCTGAGAACAGGTATGGAAATCTGTTAGATAAAGACAGATAGATCAAATTTAAACAATCGAACAAAGAGAAGTCGATGTTTTTGTACCGAGGCTCCCAGCCTTGCGGGCGCCCCCACCGGAATGAACAGACACCATCATTTTCTGGAAGAACAGACAGCAAGCAGGACATGTGTTCAAACTGTCTCCGTGAGATGATTCCTCTCCATGTCATTTCGGGGTTTTTAAATTATAATTAAAAGAATAAATTTTAAAAGTAAAGCCTTGTAATATAGTCTTCAGTCCACTTCCACTTCAAATCTACCATTTTGTTCTTATGTTTTTCTTATGAACAATAGAAGCTTTTACCACTGTTTTACGAATTGTTTCCTCTCATTTCTTTGGCAACTGAAGAAACCGTCGGGCTTCCAGCGTGGGATGAACTTGATTTGGAAGCAGCATGAGCCGCAGCGACTCGTTTCCGCCTCTGGGTCTGGTTTCCCGTTTCTGAGTCCTCGTGGCAGGGGCTCGTGGACAGCTCCCATTCGGCTGTGGCGGACGCCTGGTGGAGCCTCTTTCTCTGCACACACAGGCATACATGCCCACGTGTTTTTTGTTCTGGTGACGCCAGGAGACATGCATTTGTACAAAGGCTAATCTCTTAAATCACGAGGCAAAAGTCAGCTCAGGGATGGAGACAATTGCATTTTCCGCCCCTCCGACAGCAGGCAGAAACTCTGGAACATTCCCCTTCGCTGCCCTGTCTCAGCTGCTTTTCTTCTCGGGGACACTGCCTTTCCCGGTTATGCTGATCCTCCTAAGTTGCCCAAACACCCTGAGCCTCTTTCTGTCTGAAGCTCTGTGCTGGGGCTGCCCCCACCTGCGAGCTCTTCCAGCCACTTGGACACCGGCTGCTCCTCAGCCCACACGCTCTGCGGGGCCTCCCCACCTCCCCTCCTGCGGGAGGCTGCGTCTCCTGGACCCTGGTTTAGCTCCTGGGTGCTTCCCACAACGTGTACTTACTGCATTTGTCTGCTTGTCTGGTTTTCGATTCTCTTACCCTCTAGAACATGACCTGGAAAATTATGGCCTTTGGCAAAGTCCAGCCAGCCAGCCTCCTGATTTTGTACAGCCTGAGAATGGATTTTACATTTTTAACTATATGAAAAAAATCAAAATAAAGATAATATTTTGCGAAATACGAAAAAATCATAGGAAGCTTAAATTCCAATGTCCATAAATAAAGTTTTGGCAGCACAGACACATCATTCAGAATACTCTCCGTGGCCACCTTTAGGAAACACAATGACAGCTCAGTGGTAGCAACGCCAACTGCAGCTCAGACAGCCTGAGTGCTGGACCTCTGGGCCTTCACAGAATGAACGTGGAGCCCCAGGTGCCAGCCCACTTCTCTGGCCTTTGCTTCTGTGTCACTTTGCTAAACACAGGAGCCAGCACATGGCAGGCAGATGCAAACTGGCTCCTAGATATGGGTGACACTGTCACTCTTCAGCTCTTAACAGGAGCAGCACTACAAATTCCTCATTTGTGGACCCCGAAATCCCACTGATTCTAGTATCTAGTACTGATTCTGATCAGTATTTTGTACGCTGACAGGAAATTAATGGTACCCACTGAAGTGACCCAAAGCTTTCTTGTCACTCCAGTTATATTATTTAGAGAACTCTCTCAGACACACCCAGACACACTTCTATATTCACCATTAATATCTCTTATGGTTTTATAAAATACGTAAACAAAATAAATTGGCTCGGGTGGGCCCCAAGGTCTTCGCATTTGAGTCTGACCACTCTGATTCCCTTTTTGGTCAAAGTATCCCTATCCGTGGTTTAGGTGGCACCCAGCACATTGGCGATGTGGCCTGTCTCGGTGGACCAGCGCGGCATGGACCCCACACACGGTGTCCAGACTCCCACCCTACTGGAGTCTGCCCCACATGTGAAGGGGCCAGCACCCTCATCATCTTAGGAGCAGGGTCAAAGAAAGTTCCTAAGCAAACCCAGCGCTTTCCTCCTGCCAGGGTGCTCTGACTGGTTTGTTAAACCTGCAGGTCACCGCTGTGCTGGGTCACACCACCAGGACTGGCTGCCCCATCACACCACTCCTAAAAGACCTTGTTCTTTAACTGCCCAACACTGCACAGCTCACTCATGCCCAGGGGACGTCCAGCTGTTAGAAGACTTTTCCGCTTTTCCCCCAATCCTTGAAAGGATTTCTGTATGAGGGAAGGGCTTCTCCAGGCGTGGTCCCCTCGGTCCCCCCTGCTGTGCTGTGAATCCTCTTCTCGGGATCAGCAAAGCATTTGTCCAACGAGCGCATCTGGCTCGGTCGAAACTACGGCACCACAAGCAGTGGGATCAGTTTCCACATGTACTAAATCCCGGCCACCATCAGGCCACTAGCAATTATAAATTGACACTGATGGAAAGGTACTTTCAAATTTTGACAATTATAAATTGTGGAAAGAGTAAATACACCAAAATAGACTGATTAACATTTTGAACACTTGCTAAGTGCCAGGCACGTCCCAGGCCCCTGACGTCAGTTAGCAGACTTAGCCACAGCACACAGGGACCTGTGGAGCAGGCAGTGTGACCAGCCCTGCTTTACCGAGCAGGACCGAGGACTCTGCATGACAAGAGACATTTGCTCCCAGGCTATCCATGCAGTTTGCTGTCACAGCAAGGCCCCACCCTGGAGCACCACAGCATGACCCTGCTGATGAAAGAGTAAGATCTCAAAACAGTCCAAGCGAGAAAAACAAAGTCTTTCAATACACCTTGTCCCAGGGATGTCATATAGAGTACAGACCACACAATCACATTCAAATGTTTTAATATAACTTGATCCCAAAATAACCTGGGGTATACTTCTACTAAAACAGATTATTTGTTGTTTTCCTGAAATTAAAATTTAACTGGGTATCCTGTATTTTTCCTTGCTAAAACTGGCAAACCCCTCTCCCATGCCAGAGCAAAGTTCTTCACACGTTAGAAAAGCTCACTTCCGTTCTAGGGTGGAGGGGGAGGCTGGGAATACTGAGAGTATTTAACTCCCAGTGTTTTCACAGGAGCACAGGTCACCTGCAACCAAGGCCTGGGTGTCATCATGCCTGGTCCTCAAAGCAGCATGACAAGGACGTTACTTCTAGACACATTTTATAGATGAGTGCATTGAAGAAAAGTTACAAAGGCCCTTTAAGGTTATGCAGAATGTCAGGGGTAAATCAAAACAGAAATAGTTCTACCTCACTGCAGGGGATCTACCACCAACCAGACCGGGGCTAGTCACTGCTCCACACACGGAGCCTAACTACTCAATACTCAACGACACAGAGCCTGACTAGTCCCTACTCCACATGCAGACCCGGGGCAGTAACTACTCCACCACGGAGACCCTGACTAGTCACTGCTCCACATGCAAACCTGGGGCAGTAACTACTGAACCACCCACAAACTGACTAGTCACTGCTCCACAAGCTGAGCCTCACTAGTCACTGCTCCACAGGCAGACCCGGGGCAGTAACTACTCCACACGGAGACCCTGACTAGTCAGTACTCCACACGGAGACCCTGACTAGTCAGTACTCCACCATGTAGACCCTGACTAGTCAGTACTCCACATGCCGACCCTGACTAGTCAGTACTCCACACGCAGACGCTTACTAGTCACTACTCCACACGCAGACCCTGACTAGTCACTGCTCCACACGCAGACTCTTACTAGTCACTACTCCACACGCAGACCCTGACTAGTCAGTACTCCACACGCAGACCCTGACTTGTCACTGCTCTACACGCAGACCCTGACTAGTCACTCACTCCCCACACACACCTGGATTAATCACAGACCTGAGACACCCCACCCCCTCCACTGAGCCAGCAACCAGTAAACCAAAATCCATGCTGATTTCACTGGCAATGAAAAGCCTGGTGTGTGAATCAATAGGTACGTGGTTTTTGCATCGCATCGGGATAAATCCATTAAGCAAAATCATGCACTTTAAGAGGATATAAAATGAAAAGATAGATTCTTTTCCTCCCAAGATGTTGACTTACAGCAGATCCAGTAAACATTAACCCAGGCAATATGCTCACGACCTCCAAGGCCATCTCAGCATTTCACAATTACTTTATTGCTTGCTTAAATATTTATCATTTGAAGGTCTGTATTAAAATCAAATATGAGTTTTATTGAACTTTATTTTAGCTGAGTTTTCATGAAGCAGTTTGACCATGTTATCCCAATGCCAAGTTTTAAGATGATCATAAAGAATAAAAACGTGCTCCAAACGATTCTGCCTTTATTTCCCACATTTGGCTTGTGCCTCGTTCAGGTACCCACGTCCGCACCTGCCTGCTGTGGGCTCACGGGGCTGTGTAAGAGGGGCTCCCGCACCTGCGGGGGGCACCAATTCTGCCTACCTTGCCTTAGCACCCACTTTTTATACATGTACACCATGTATACATGATTTGTAATTATTGTGGGTCCATAGAAGTCTGTCCTTGTAGGGTGCGTGTGGTGTTTTGATACAGGCAGACAGTGTGACCTGATCAAATCAGGGTGCTGGGGATCGTCACCTCAGGCACCCCGAGCATTTCCCTGTGTGAGGAACATTCACACCCATCTCCTTGGCACCAACTCTTGATAAAAATGTGGATTTTTGGGGGGATTGAAACAGAGGAAAGATAGAAGGAAGGGAAAGAGTGAGAAAATGGTTTGCAAAAGTAAAGAGAAGTCAGACGGAAAAGGAAAGGAAGGAAAAGGAGGAAACAGGGAAGGAGGTACAGGAGGTCCCGGCCAGCTCGGACCAGTCGCCTTTCTCTGCGTCGTCTCCACCGGCTCACCCCTTACTTGGCTCCACGATGGACCTGCTAGGGCACAGTTCGGATCTGATCACAGAGCTCTGACGACTTTCCATCAGGTGAGGGCCACGGCACCCTGACCAACACACCTCATCTGAAGGCCTTACCCCTAAAACCCACAAGCCAGCGTCCCCTCCGCACTGTGCCCCACCAGCCCCTGCTCACACCCGTGCTGAAGGACCCCGAGACAGAGACTCACGACCAGCCCTCTGAGTTTTAACAAATGCTTGGTGAGCCCAGCCTCTTAAACTGAACCTGAGGCTATGAGCTCGAAGTGAAAAAATAAACTTCAGAATACTATAAAAAAATGCTTACAACTTTCTGAGGCATGGGGTGATACCTCATTTTAATTTCAATTTGCATTTCCCTGATGATTAGCAATCCTAAATGGTTTTTTACAAATAAATAGACAATGGAGGATCTATTTAAGCCCTTTGCCTATTTCTTAATTGAGTTAGTTATTTGTTGTTGAGAAATTTCTTATAAATTTTAGATATTACCCCCTATTGGACATATAATTTGCAAATATTTCCTCCTGATATACAGATTGTCTTTTGTCTCAGTTGACTGTTTACTTGGACGCATAGAAGTTTCTAAAATCAGTGTGGTCGTTCTGTGTGACCGTTCAGTACAGCTGTTCAGTGCTTTTGGTGTTGTAACCAAGAAACCATTGCCAAGTCCAACATCCTGAAGATTTTCTCTTTTGTTTTATCGTTGTAGGTCTTTAATCTAGTTTGAGTTAACTTGAGTATATTCAGTATAAGGTAAGGGTCCCAGTTCCTTATTTGCACGTGGATTCCCAATGTCCTATTGCCATTTGTTGGGGCTATGGTGCTGCTAATGACGATAGACTATATTTTTGGAAAACCCCAAACAAAGCTGGTGGGAGGAAGAGAAAGCCACTGGGAGGGCCTGCCGGGTGTCTGGAACTTTCATAAGACAGATAGAGCATGTAGATTCAAGGACTCTATTAGCTACAAAAAACAAATATAATTAAGTAATTACTCTTACTGAAGTGTTTGAACTGGCATGACAAAGCAGCCTGTGACCAGCTGGATAAGGCCACAGAGAAGGAAGTAACCTGCCTAGGGACGGAGAGCCGTCCAGGGCGTCTTCAAAGAAAGGGTGATTTCATGAAAGATATTACATTTGTCTCCTGCACCTTTCTCCCCCATCTCCTCCTTGGGAAGAATCCCAATTCTTCCCAAGTGTCTGCATCACCTGTGGAAAGGGTGACCCTATCTATAGCCCACAAGAATATTCCGGATAATCCAAAGTAATCATCATACTCCCCCAACAAGGACGGGCTCAGGGGTGAACTGGCCCCTTGTCACTGCCAAGCGACGGATGACTTGAGGAATTTCTAGAACACATTCCCTTGTTTCTACAGGGAGATGGAAGGGAGAGAGAGGCTCTGTCTTCCTCTGGACGCGGTCATTTTAGGGCAAATGTGGAATCTTGCAGCCAGCTCGCAGGGGTGGCAGGAGTGTCCTGGGGTGGAATCTGGCAGGCGGGGAAGGACTGGGCCGCCCACTCCAAGCGCCCGTGGAGCTTCCGTCTCAGGGTGAGTGCTCTGGCTCAGCCAATAAGTCGTGGTGTTCTGTTGTGAGAAGCCAAGATCGCCCTGTACCAAGCAGTATGGTTTTAGTGAACTGCTTGTCGGGAGCTGTGAAAGTTCAGAACTGGACAGCTGGCTCATCGGGCAGTGAAATGTTGATCATCTCACGTCCCAAGGAAGCCACCACCCCCCTGACCGATGTCTCCCCTTCGTGGGGTGGCAGCACCAGGCTCTCCCTTCTTGCTTCATTCACTTTTAGCTCAGGGCCCTCCTGGGGTTTCTGTCCCCTTGCTCTGGTGACTCTGAGATGCCACCATCCAAAGGTACCGTTTTCCCTTCCTAGAGTCTCAGCCAAGGCACCCCCTTATTCAGGATTTACCCCTATATTTCTGATTGTTTTATATACTTTCTTCTGCCTGTTTATCTTTGTGTGAATGACATTTAAATATTAGCACTAACCAGGGCACTTTCCTGGGCTCTTTTACCTTCTAAATGTCTTCCTTGGTTGAATTCTCTCAGTACGATCTCTATGTTGGTCACCATCAAGTGTATCCTGATACGTCAATCCTCTGAGGTCCAGACTGGCATATGCAGAACTTGCCTGGTGTGCCGGCTGGCTGCCATGGCACCTGACCTTCCTTTCTGTCTAGATATTATCATATCATTCCACGAAGATCAATATGCTCTTTTATCTTAATAGCCTACATTGTCAGACCTTCTTTAAATAGACAGCATCTGCATTTGCAATTTTAATCAGCACAAATTTCGCTATTTTAGAAGCTATTGTTTAATCAAGTTATATTGAGTTCAGTTTTCTTGATGTAAAGTGTCGTCCCAAGTATTTTTCACTGGGTGTGAAGGTTTGAATTGATTTTCCAAAAGGTACAGATTAATGTTGATCCACTAAAACTACCTCATGGCCTGAAACTGAACACCATTTCCTTTTTTAAATGACTAACCAGGATTAAGGAGGTACTGAGGAAAGCAGATTGGCCTGTTCAGAGACTAATTTAGCAACTTGACCTCCTTATCTGACATCAAACCCTAGAAAGACACTGAAAATTCCATCGCAGATTTGGAAATATGGTATTATGTAAAAGCAGCCTTGTTCTGTTGCATAAACATCTATGTATATGCGTGTAATGTGTTAACGCTGCCTCTTTACAATCAAATGCTAAATGCTTTTTGTCCTGTTCACTTCATACCCTAAGAAATCCTTATACATTATATCTAAAAATCTATCTATGAATCATTATTTATGCCATAAATCCTGTATATATACATATTGCTACCAATTAAAATCATAAACGTTTATCCTATCATAGCTTCTATTATTACTGATGATGGTGGCTGGTGCCACATTGAGAGTGGCCACGTCCCTGCAGTGAAGTCAAATGTCTTGTACCTACATTCTCTAGTCGTCACCTTTCAGAGTGCAAACAGTGCCAAGTAGAGGCACAAAGGACACTGTCAAATGTCACTGTGTTTCTTAGGACAAGGCCATCCGTTACTGGACAGGGGCAGCACTGCATACAAACATCTACCCTAGGGACAGACGGTTACCCTGTGCATGTGTTGACTCAGCTCTTGAATTAATGTACGACAAATGACTTCGTTTCGTCCTTTGAGTGTTCCTTCTTCAACACACAAGATGCCACACACGTGTCAGGTGATTAACAGAGACACTGGTAATTATGGTGACATGGTGACAATGCTCATCCGCCTTATGATTTACAAAGCTTCATTCTGGGCATACAGTCCAGAGCAAGCTGGCCAAGAAAACGCTGATGGGAGTTTTGGGGAGCACCTGCTGTCTCATGCCCCCCATCCGTTATTTCTGAACCCAACTTCCCTCAGGGTCTGGGCCTACATGCCGTAAAACTGCACCTTCTCTTCACCAGTCCTGAACAGAAACCCGAGATTTCCTTACTTAACAGTAGGTTTCAGCAGGACGTAAGGCCTTTTGCCAACAAAACCCTCAAGTTTTGGAGACCACATTATATAGTTGGCGTAGACGTCGTGATGCATTATTTATAATTATCACGACTTCCAAGTTCTTGTAGTTGTTAGACACACTCCTACTTTCTATTATTTAATGTGTTAATAAAGAAGCAGATCTATTAAAAAATAATTTAGAATCTTTTAATATGACTGTTTTCCTTCACAGTCTCATATGTTTTATGCATTAACAAAACTGATCTGAGAGAGAATCCGTAGGTTTGGCAACACTGCCGGCAGTGAGGGTGTCCAGAGCAGGAAATACCTGGAGACTCCTGGCTGTGATGAAACCCCTGTCCCCCGGCCCAGACGGACTCACTCAGTCAGCAACCAGAGCTGACTGAGGGTCCTGATTCAGACCTGACTGTCACTCTCCCATGGTCACCCTGACGTGAGTCTAACTTTTGCCCCCCCCATGACCTCCCCAGCCAAGCTGAAACTGGATCCAGGGAGAGCTGCCCTCCTGGATCAACATGCTTACGTGTTTACACAGTGAAGGGTTCAAGTCCATTAACTGGGCAGCCTGAAAACACAAAATAGAAAGTAGACAAGGCCAGATGGGAGGAGCTCAGGGGACAGAAATAGGATGGGGTGTGGGGGACCCCCTCTTCCTCCGGCGAGCATGGGCTGAGTCTCCCTGTACAGAGCAGAAGTCAGAGCAGCCGTGAGAGGAGGCAGCTTCAGCACAGTCCCTGGGACCACAGCCCCCAGGACGCAGCAGGTCTGCTCAGGGAGGCAGCTGGCTGAGTGTTGGTGGGTGACTGCAGGCTGCTAACTCTGTGTCCTTACCTCGTCTGCACCACGACACCAGCAGGGCATCCGCTGTGTCCTTACCTCGTCTGCACCACGACACCAGCAGGGCATCCTCTGTGTCCTCACCTCGTCTGCACCACGACACCAGCAGGGCATCCGCTGTGTCCTCACCTCGTCTGCACCACGACACCAGCAGGGCATCCACTGTGTCCTCACCTCGTCTGCACCACGACACCAGCAGGGCATCCGCTGTGTCCTCACCCTCGTCTGCACCAAGACACCAGCAGGGCATCCTCTGTGTCCTCACCTCGTCTGCACCACGACACCAGCAGGGCATCCTGTGTTCTTACTGCGTCTGCACCACGACACCAGATGCCACGCAGGGTGTCCGCCCACACTCCTCCCCAAGGCTCAGTCACAGTCACGAGGACAGACCACTGGTCTCTAGAAACTACTTCAGGGGACAACTGCTGGAAGCTTGGTCCAGGGCCTTGGAGTCACAATCATCACGTCTAACCAGCTGTCGTCTCCTGGGTCCTCACGTTGTCTTACAAGAGCTCTTCCATGTTAACTCAGTTCACTCACCAGGACCTTGTGACAGTGGTGTCACCATTCCTGCTGAAGCACGTGGTGTCGAGGGGTGCGCCCAGCCACAGAGAGGTGCATCCTGTCAGGGTTTCTGCTGTCCTAACGACTCATCGTGTCTGTGAGTCGGGACCAGACGTCCTTGGAACCCATCATCTCTCTTCATTCATTTCCTTTCTTCGGTCACAGTTTCAGGCTATCCGACTTACTAAAGAAAGTTTCTTTGTTTAAATAAAAGAAAAACTTGAAGATAGTTTACTGATTAGTTTTTAGATGTGCCCTCTTTTTTTTACCATAACATTGAATTTGAATTATTTTTTCATTCAAAGCAATACAATAACAATGGATCAGTGAGAGTAAATTCAGAGGAAATAAGTTTGTCGTGTCAGTAATCACTATTTGGAAAAAGAAATGATTAGGAGCATATATTTTAAGTTTAAAAACAGCCATAAATAAATAACGATCATTATAAGAAAGGGACTTAACACCACATTTCAGCAGTGTTAAAAATTATTTCCTCAGAAAAACTACTTCAAAAAGAATGCCTTGATGAGAATACTAGAATTTATTCATGTATTTGTTCAACAGACAAATCTTAGGGTTATGCTTTAAGATATAAATGATGAAATAATTTACATAATTTAAAATCAACTTATTTAATTTAATGATTTTTTTTTTCAAGCACTATGTTGAGACAGACATTGGGCCTTCTCAAATACAGTTTCCTTAGTAAGGTGCTTATGGGGAAAAATGAACCACGAATAGAGAAGCAGAGGTTTGGGCCTAAATCTCTCTAAAGCTAATGACCAGGATCCCAACCACTGAACTGGGTGATGATATTTACTAGTAATTGTTTTTTCCACGGATCTTGGCACAAACAACCAGACGGAGAGGCAGGTTGGCCAAGAGGACGCAGGAACTGAATTATGCCTCGTGGAGCACATTAGGAGCACATATTTTAAGTTTAAAAAAGCCATAAATATGCTTGGCACCTGTGACTCACGTGACTAAGGCATCAGCCACATACACCTGAGCTGGTGGGTTTGAATCCAGCCTGGGCCTGCCAACAACAATGATGGCCATGACCAAAAAATAGGCAGGTGTTTTGGTGGGCACCTGTAGCTACTTGGGAGGCAGAGGCAGGACAAGCACTTGAGCCCGGGATTTGGAGGTTGCTGTGAGCTGTGATGCTACAGCACTCTACCCAGGGGGACAGCTTGAGGTTCTGTCTCAAAAAAAAAAAAAAAGAAAAAGAAAAACGCCATAAATAAATAACAATCATCATAAGAAAGGGACTTAACACCACACTTCAACAGTGTTAGAAATTATTTTTAAGCCATTTCCCTTGAACATATTATTAATATTCTTGTCTTGGAGACTCAGTTCAAAAAAGTTTTAATTAACGTTTCTACAAATAAAGAACTAAGCAGAGGTTCCATAAGGCTGATAAAACAGTCCTCAGCCTCTCAGAGAAGCCTTTGATTCAGTCAGAACGTGGTACGTCCCTGCGAGTGGGCGAAGTCACTCATGCTGTTTCTCTGTACATCTCTGCAGAGACCCCAGTTTCACTGTGACTGTGATGCGTATTGTGGTTTCCAGGCTGGTGCTCGCGAGTCCCTCAGGACGAGCTGCTGCCATCCTGAATGTCCCTAGAGAGCCATGCAAGTGAACTGTGCCTCATGGAGGCTGAGCACGGTCGCTGAGTGTAACAACAAGCCTGAGCAAATGACAGTTACTGCTCGCGCATCCATGAAGCAAAACAATGAATTCCGTAGAATTGTGAGGGTGCTCTTGCTAAAAGCGCACGCTTTATTTGGTTGAGTGTGGCCTTGTGTACGAGGCCTGAAAATCAGGTTCACAAACTTGCTACGGTGTGCTTACATTGGCAGCACTGTGTGGACAGCTCGGTAAGGTCTCGCAACCTCGGAGTATCTTCATCTCACAGCCGTGTTGGTGTCGATGTGTACAGGTGTCTGCTCAGAGGCTTCATTGTTGTGTGTTTTTGAGGACTGTGTCAAGAACGTCAGCACTTGGATTAGAGAGCAACAAATGTTACATTTCTTGCTAAACTTGGCAAGAGTGGAAGTGAAATCAGGGACATGTTAATCCAAGTTTATGGGGATAATGCCATGTATACCATGTATATGGCATGGGGATAATGCCATATACAGCAGTGTGCAAATGGATTAAATGTTTTCCTGAGGAGAGAGAAAATGTCACTGATAAAGAGAGCTTAGGGGACCAGTAATGAGCAGAACTGACAAAAACATTGCAGAAATTTATCAAATTGTGTGTCAAAATCATCAGCTGCCTGTGAGAAGCATAGCAAATCAGGTAAACATGGATAGAGAAATAGTCAGGAAAATCTTGGCCAACACTCATGGCTCTTGCATCACGACAAAGCACCAGATCACACGGCACTGTCTGTGAGGGAGTTTTTAGCCACTAAACAAATAACTAACTATATTGGAACACCCTCCCTACTCACCTGATCTGGCCCCCAATGAATTTTTTCTCTACTCAAAGATAAAGGAAATATTGAAAGGAAAACATTTTGATGACATTCAGGATGTCAAGGTTAATACAAGGACAGCTCTGATGGCTGTTCCAGAAACAGTTCCACAATTTCTCTGAAAGGTGAACTAGGGGCTGGTGTCAGTTCATAGCTTCCCAAGGGGCGGACTTCAAAGGCTACAATAGTGATATTCAGTGATGAGGCATGTAGCACTTTTTCCAGGACACGTTCTCAAACTTAGTCGTCTGAGCTTGTATATATCTTCGTCAACACACTGAGGGCCTTGATGAAGCAGACTGGGGACTGCAGCCAAGAAGTGAGCAAGACGCAGGAAGAAGGAAGGCTGAGCCACTGGAGAGAGTCCGTGAAATCATGTCCCCAAGGAATAGGCCTATGGGATGCAGGGATGTGACCCAAAGTCCGGGGGATGCACCCTCCCCACGCCCCACCTGCACACCTGCTGGGCTCCTGCCAGCAGAGATTCCAGCCGAAAGGCCTCCATGACTTTGTGAAGAAGAGAACTTAGGGAAGCCCAAAGTCAAGAGTGGTCTGCAGCCCCCACAGCCACAGCAAATGTGAAACACAGGCTGAGTCTTAGCCAGAGGAACTTAAGCCCTCACAGTGATGGCCTAGTGCCTCTGCTGTTATTATGCAGTACGAATCTGGCTTTCAAAAAATATTACAAGACCAAAAGGCTCAAGATTAGTAATTATCAGAATCACTTACAGATTTGGCACAGATGTTGAAATTTTCGTACAAGGAAGTTAAAATAATTACGATTAATAAGATAAAGGCTCTAATGGAAAAAGCAGAAAAGAGCCAGAGCAGATGGGCACTGTGAGCAGAGAGACTGAAGAATCAAAATAAAGCATGAGCCATCGAACAGGGTGGGAGACGTGGAGGCAGATTCTGACAGGCTCACAACAGACCCCACCGGGGAGAGTTAAAAATCGGAGAGGCTGCAGGGGTGTCAGCAGACACTCCCTGAACTGAGATGTGCAGAGCAGAAAAGCGAAAAACAGAGCAGGCAGGACCTGTGGGACCGACCAGGGGGGACACGCACGTGACGGAGACACCAGAGGGAGGGGAGAAATGAGCAAAGGAACATTTGAATTAATAATAGCCAAAATCTGTCCAAAATTAATAGCACACAACAAACCAGGGGTTCACGAAGGCGGGAAGACAAGAGGCAAGATAAATGCATTTAAAACAAAAGCAAAACCACAGAAGAACCCACTCACAGGCATGTCATACTCAAACTGCTGCTTCTCTCCAAACAGCAAGCTCCCTGGGGAAAAGGGCCCTGTCAGGATGTGCCTGAATCACAGGGCCTTAAACATGGTCTCAGGGAGTCATGGGGGACAGCAGAGAGTTCAACTTCTTTGTTATGTAGGTCAGGCAGCTGAAGAGAGATGAGAAATTAAAAGATCTAACAAAGTGTAATCCCAGCACTCTGGGAGGCCGAGGCAGGTGGACTGCCTGAGCTCACGGGTTCCAGACCAGCCTAGGCAAGAGCAAGATCCTGTCTCTAAAAACAGCCGGGCATTGTGGCGGACACCTGTAGTGTCAGCTACTTGGGAGGCTGAGGCAAGAGAATCACTTAAGCCCAAGTGTTTGAAGTTGCTGTGAGCTATGATGCTACAGCGCTCTACCAAGGGTGAGAAAGTGAGACTCTGTCTCAAAAATAAAAAAATAAAAAAATTCTAAAAATACGACACCAATGTCTGCAGAGGTAAGTAAAATATGGTCATCTGAACCATTTTTGTAATAAAACCTTCATATTCTAGGTCATTTGGAACCTCTATTTTTTATTTTTCTTTCAGAATATTAGGGGGTATACCTGTTTTGTTTACACATTTTGTTTTTTGCACAAATTGAATTAATGTTATGAGCGTGCCCCCCACCCAGACGTGTGCACTGTACCAATATGTGCGAATTTATGATCCCCCTCTTACAACTTGATTTCCATTGAGATTTTCTTCCATATGTTCCCACCTAGTATGAAGTACATGTGTTTGTTTCTCCATTCCTGTGAAGTTTCACTAAAAATAATGGTCTCCCAGTTCCATTCAGGTTGTCACAGAAGTTACTAGATAGGCATTTTGTGTATGGCTGAGTAATGCTCCATAGAATCAAAATCACATTTTATTAACTCATTCACACATTGGTGGGCACTTGGACTATTTCCATGTCTCTGCAATTGTGAGTACAGGTGTCCTGTTTATAAAATGACCTTTTTTTCTTTTTCTTTTCTTTTTTTTCTCTCTTATTTACTTTATTTTTATAAATAGACAACTAATATTTATAAATAATAATAGAAGATAATTTCAAAGAACAGATCATGCCAAACATTATAGACAATAGAAAAAGAAGAAATACTTCAAATTCATTCCACTTCATCTGGATATACCTGATATTAAAATTGGAAAAAATATATCTATATTATAAATTATAATATATATTTATATATATTATAAAGATAAATTACAAACATATTTCACTTATAAATGAGGATGTAATATCCTAAACAACATATTAACAAGTTGAATTAAAAAATGTTGTTCAAATAATGTACTTTGGTCAAAATTAAATCCAACTTATGTGAGAATTCGTCACTATTTTCTTTTCTTTTCTTTTCTTTTCCTTTCCCCCACCCACTCCCTCCTTCTCTCTCTGTCAGCTCTCCCCTTTCCCCTCCCCCAACCCTGTCATTGATTGTCATTATATCAAAGTTGAATATATAGGATTCATGCTTCCCCATTCCTGTGATGCTTCACTAAGAATAATGTGTTCCACCTCCATCCAGGTTAATACAAATGCTGCAAAATCTCCATTTTTTTAAATGGCTGAATAGCATTCCATGGTATACATATACCACAGCTTGCCAATCCATTCCTGGGTGAGGGGCATTTAGGCTGTTTCTGCATTTTGACAACTGTAAATTGATCTGCGATAAACAGTCTGGTACAAGTGTCTTTATAATAAAAGTTATTTTTCCTTCTGGATAGATGCCCAGTATTGGGATTGCAGGATCAAATAGAAGGTCTAGGATGAGTTCCTCAAGGTGTCTACATACGTCCTGCCAAAAAGGTTGTATTAGTTTGCAGTCCCACCAGTGGTGTAAAAGTATTCCTTTCTCTCCATATCCATGCCAGCATCTGCAGTTTTGAGATTTTTGTGACGTGGGCCATTCTCACTGGGGTTAGATGATATCTCAGGGTGGTTTTAATTTGCATTTCTCTAATAATTAGGGATGATGAGCATTTTTTCATGTTTGCTAGCCATTCATCTGTCTTCTTTAGAGAAGGTTCTGTTCATCTCTCTTCCCCATTGATGTATGGGATTGTTGGCTTTTTTCATGGAGATTAATTTAAGTTCTTTATAGATCCTAGTTATTAAGCTTTTGTTTGATTCAAAATATGCAAATATCCTTTCCTATTGGGTAGGTTGTCTATTTGCTTTGGTTGTAGTCTCCTTTGCTGTACAGAAGCTTTTCAGTTTAAATAAATCCCATTTGTTTATTTTTGTTGTTGTTGCAATTGCCATGACAGCCGTCTTCATGAAGTCTTTCCCCAGGCTGACTCCAGTGTTTTTCTTATGCTTTCTTTGAGGATTTTTATTGTTTCATGCCTTAAATGTAAGTCCTTTATCCATCTTGAATCAATTTCTATGAGTGGAGAAAGGTGAGGGTCTAGTTTCAGTCTTTTACATGTGGATATCTAGTTCTCCCAACACCATTTATTGAATAGGCAGTCTTTCTCCCAGTGTACGTTCTTGTTTGGTTTATCAAAGATTAGGTGGTTGTAAGTTGTTGGTTTCATTTCCTGTTTTCTATTCGATTCCAAATGTCTATGTCTTTATTTTTGTGCCAGTACCATGCTGTCTTGACCACTATGGCTTTGTAGTATAGCCTAAAATCTGGTATGCTGATGCCCCCAGCTTTGTATTTATTACTAAGAACTGCCTTAGCTATACAGGGTTTTTTATGGTTCCATACAAAATGCAGAATCATTTTTTCTGAGTCTTGAAAATAGGATGTTGATATTTTAATAGGGATGGCATTGAATTGGTAGATTGCTCTGGGAAGTATAGACATTTTAACAATGTTGATTCTTCCCAGCCATGAGCATGGTATGTTCTTCCATTTGTTAAAGTCCTCTGCTATTTCCTTTCTTAGGGTTTCATAATTTTCTTTAAAGAGGTCCTTTAACTTCATTTTCTTAGCTATATTCCTAGGTATTTATTTTCTTTGGGGCTATGGTTAAGGGAGTTGTGTCCTTAATTAGCCTCTCATCTTGGCTGTTATTGGCATATAAAAAGGCAACTGAGTTGTTGACATTGATTTTATATCTTCAGACATTACTGTATTTTTTGATGACTTCCAGGAGTCTTGTGGTTGAGTCTTTGGGGTTCTCTAAGTATAAGATCATATCATCAGCAAAGAGGGAGAGTTTGTCCTCCTCTGCTCCCATTTGGATGCCCTTTATTTTCTTGTCGTGCCTAATTGTATGGGCTAGAACTTCCAGCACTATGTTGAATAGCAATGGTGACAGAGGACAACCTTGTCTGGTTCTAGTTCTAAGTGGAAAAGCTTTTAGTTTAACTCCATTCAGTAAAATATTAGCTGTGGGTTTGTCATAGATAGCTTCAATCAGTTTAAGAAATGTGCCACCTATGCCTAAACTCTTCAGTGTTCTAATTAGAAAAGGAAGCTGGATTTTATCAAATGCTTTTTCTGCATCTATTGAGAGGATCATATGGGGCTTTGCTTTTGCTTCTGTTGATATGGTAAATAACATTTATGGATTTACATATATTAAACCAGCCTTGCATCCCTGGGATGAAACCTACTTGATCATGATGTATGACATTTTTGATGATAAGCTGTAATCTACTGACTAGGATTTTGTTGAGAATTTTTGCTTTTACATTCATTAGTGAAATTGGTCTAAAGTTCTCCTTTTAAGCTGGGTCTTTTCCTGGTTTTGGTATCAGGGTGGTGTTTGCTTCATAAAATGTGTCAGGAAAGATGCCTTCCTCTTCAGTTTTTTGGAATAATTTCTGCAATATAGGAATTAGCTCTTATTTGAAGGTTTGATAGAATTTTGATGTGAATCTATCTGGACAAGGGCATTTTTTGTTGGGAGATTTTTTATTGTTTCTTTCATCTCAGTGCTTGAAATTGGTCTGTTCAGGAAATCTATTTCATCCGGGCTAAGTCTAGGAAGAAGGTGTGATTCCAAATATTGATCCATTTCCTTCACATTGTCAAATTGAAGAAAATTTCTGAGAAAGTGGAAAACAATCAAAAAACAATGAAGGAAATTGCCTAGAAAGTGGAAAATAACCGAAAGGAAATCAGAGAACAGAATCAAATAAGAGATGAACGATATGAAGAATATAGAAAGGATATAGCAGAGCTGAAGGAACTAAAGCAGTCAATTAGGGAACTTAAAGATGCAATAGAAAGTATCAACAACAGATCGTATCATGCAGAAGAAATAATCTCAGAGGTAGAGGATAAAGCTCTTGAGATAACTCAGATAGTTAAAGAGGCAGAAAAGAAGAGAGAGAAAGCAGAACATTCACTGACAGAATTATGGGACCTTATGAAGCATTCAAACATACGAGTTATAGATATCCCAGAAGGGGAAGAAGAATACCCCAGAGGAATGGAAGCCATTCTAGAGAATATTATAAATGAAAATTTCCCAAATATCACCAAAGATTCTGACATACTCCTTTCAGAGGGATATTGGTCCCCTGGTTGCCTCAACTCAAATAGAACTTCTCCAAGGCACATTGTGATGAA
>CAUYRH010093592.1:0-104161 GCA_963574655.1 Perodicticus potto
ATTTATCTTTTAAGGTAAGATGAGATTCTTGTATGCAACAGATATCTGGCCTGAGTTTTTGTATCCAGTCAGCCAAATTGTGCCTTTTTAGAGGACAATTTAAGCCATTCACATTAACTGAAAATATTGATAAGCCTGGTAGAATTTAGGGTATTGAGTTTATCAAAAGTCCAGTGGACATTTTTAGTCCTTTCACCACTGAGGAAGTTGGAATTTCATCAAAAGTTTCTGAGTAACGGAGAGAGCTTCTCTCTCCCCACTTGAATTCTCTCCCTCTACCAGGAGCTTTAGTGTTTTCTGTACTCTTTTCTGTAAATAAATTCTGTCTTACCACTGGGGGGAGAGGGAGAAATAATGTAATGAATAATAATAAAATACATGTATTTAAAAAAAAAAAAATCGGCTGTCTACCCTGCTCTACACATGGGCCTGGGTACTCAAGACATAAGATGACCAAAGTAGAGATGCCTTCACTTCAGGGATTGGCAGGTGGGCGTGGGGAATAACCTGAAGTACAGGGGCATTCCAAGAAGAACACTTGGCATGGTCACACACATGCCGATGAGGAAAGCCGTGGAGCATGCAGGAGACAGGGTGTCTGCACTGTGGGCACATAAGCAAGGACCAGAAGACATGGCTGAGGCCATAGGCAGGAGCCAGATCCCAACCTTCACCATGCAAGCAGAAGGGAGCTATGGAAGGGACCTAAGGACACCTGGCTGCCCACAAACCTGTAAACCCCAGATCAAGGGCCTGTGTCTAGAGGCGCACCCAGGGAAGGCTGCTCACAGTCAGGGCAGCCTCAGGCTGCAGCTCTTCATGGGGCCAGGCTAGCAGAGGAAAGGGAAGAAGGAAAGTAACCCAGCTAAAGCTCAACCTCCTCCAGGCAGCCCTCTCGGATTTACAAGCCTCCCCCAGCCAGCTCTAATCACAACTTGGCTCCTGATCCTGTGCTGCCCCATGTCCAAGCATGTTCTGCACCAGATTTCTACTGAGGACCTACAACATATAAGGCCAAACCACACAAAAGTACTGTTTTAACGAGCTGAAGCTCTCCAGTATTAACGAACTTCATCTGCATCCACTTTGGGAGGTGGGTCAAGCAGCAACACAAATCCCTGCCTCACAGACCCTAAAGATAAAACAGAAAACTAGCAGAGAAGTGGCAATGACAAAAGTGAAGTGCTGGGAAGGATATGAGACAAAACCTGATACAGGAAACGCCAGAAGAGAGAGGTCAGGATGGTGAGCCCCTGACAGGTGAGCTTAGACCTGGAGGAGGAGGACTGCCATTCGGGCCAGGAACAAAGAGGAGAAAAGTAGGCAAGCTGCAGGTGAGGGAGGAAAAGGTGCCAGGTATGGCTGGAATGGCACCTGGCAGGGCTAGAGGGCAAAAGAGCAGCACTCTAGCCCAAAGAACTTTCTTAGTGATCACAGCGTTCAGTATCTGCGCTGTCCCAACACAGCAGCCACCAGCCACGGTTGGTTTTTAAGCGCTTGTTATGTCGCTGTTAGAATGAAGACCTGAATTCTTCATTTTAAGGTCAATTTAAACAGCCACGAGTACCTAGTGGCTACCGTACTGGACACTGCAGACGAAGCTCCACGGGTCAGGGTAGCAGTGAGACGCCCGTCAACAAACAACAGGAGGCCCCTGAAGAGTGAGTTTCCACCGGAACCGCACAGATCAGGGTCACCGGGAAGCTTCTAGGGGAAGGTTCCTGGCCCCAGGTTTCCAAGAGGCACGTTTTTACAACTTGGAGACGGGGAGGAAAGGCGCAGAGGTGAAAGCACTGGGGGTGAGAGTCTCCTGCTCAGGCTTGAGGGCGGGTTCCGCTCGCTGTGCGGCGGCGGACCACCCTTGGCACCCAACAAGTGGGCGCTGGGGCGCTCCCGGGCGGCGCTGTCCTCCAGGCGCGGGCACCCGCTGCGCAAACCGGAGCCCACCGACCCGGAACCTGGGGAGCGCTCCAGGGATCCGCCGCGGAGCTGAGGAGGCCGGTCCAGCAAACGCCCACACTCCGGGGCCTGCGGCTCGGAGACCAGTTCTCCCCTTGGGCCCGCCCTCTGCGCGGCCCCGCCCCCGCCCGGCCCCGCCCCCCGCAGAGCCTCCCGCGAGCCCCTCCCGCCGCGCTGCGCCCTCTCACACCGCCCGGCCTCCGGTCACGCGTACCCGGCCGGCCGCCTCGTCCCCGCGCCACCCTCACCCAGCCCGAACCTACCCCACCGCCGCCGCCTCACCTGGGCCTCGGTGGCTCGCGGGTGCGCTCCGTGCGCTCACGGCGGGAGGGGCGGCGACGGGCACCCAAACATCACGTGAAGGCCCCTCCCGTCGCCCCGGCGCCGCGCGCCAGCCAATGGCAGCCCGGCCTCGGGCGCGCCGGGGACTACGCGCCCCAGAGTACCCCGCGCGGCCGGAAGCGGCTGAGCCAAGAGGCTTCTGGGACGGGCGCGCGCCCGCGGCCCCGCCTCCTCGCCTCCCAGTCGGCGCTGCCGGTTTCTTGGTCTCCGAGTCTGCGTAACCGGGTTGACGACGAAGGGAATGTGGACCCGGGGTACTAAGTGCTGGTGGAGGCCCAGCTCGGAAGCGCTCACGAGTGAGCTCTGCCTTCACCCCGAACTCAGGCCCCAGTCCCGAATGAGGCCTGAGAAGCTGGGGGCCCCGCGGATGATCCAGGGCCGGGTGGCCTCAGGCCTGTCGGTGATGCGGTTTGTCACCCCAGCGCAGGCTGGCACGGGCTGGGAGCTGCATGGCTCCCCAGGGATTCAGGCATCCTCACCTCATAGATGAGGAAACTGAGGCTCAAGACGTTCCCCTCCCCCCCTGAAGTCACGGCCCCCTGCCGGGAGCAGCCGAAGAACAGATAGTAGGAACTTCCCTTTTGGAAGACCCTCCGCGGACCTGTGGAACCTTCCTCTTCTTGCCCTGCCTGTGGGCACTGAGCTCCCAGAGGGACTCCTGACACTGACCCTCCCAGTGACCCAGTGGAGAAGGACCAGGGAGGAGCCTCGGGCCAGCGGGTGTGTGCCCTTGGCCAGCCGGGGCACCTCTCTGAACCTGTTTCCCCACAGCTGAACCAGGCCCAGGCGAGAGAGCAAGCAGGTGTGCCCATTGTCACAAACTAAAAACTGGAGGTCTTCCTTGCTGCTCTCACCTGGGGATTGTTTTCACAGGCTGATGGCCCTAGGTTCCAACCCCACTTTCCACCCCCTTCCCCTAATCACCGCCTGGAGGGATACAAATGGGGTTGTCCCTACATACATGTCCATGGTGGGGGAGGGACTGGGATTCTCTGCAGCCCAAAGATGTGCTTGTGTGCCTGTGTGCAGGCACAGGTGTGAGTACATGAACAAGTGCTGTGTGCACGCACAAGGGTGTGCTCACAGATGTTGTGTGGCACTATGTGAGTGTGCGCTGGTGCAGATTGGTGGGGCACAAGGGTGTATACGTGGACACCAGGTTCAAGTGTGCCCGTGCATGTGTGCAGCAGGTGGGAGTGTGGAAGAGAGTGTTCATTGGCATGAGTGTGTGCCCAGGGCCTGCATGTGATAAACCCAGGAGGGAAGAGGGGGTGCAAGCAAGCCAGGGTTTCTGGCTCAGGTCAACCTGTGCAGTTGCTGGCCTGAGCTCCTTGCTGTACTTGAGCCTCATCCCAGTCTCAGGGTCCAGTGGTGTGTGCTCATCTCACAGCCAAGCCAGGATGTGGACAGGCTTCTCACTCTTCCCCCAGGACAGACCACCTCCATATGATGCTGTGAACATGATGCCTGGGGCTGCAAAGAGCAATGGTCTATCACAGGCAGAGGCCCACCAGAAGAGGGGCTAGGACCTTTTGGTTCCTCCCAAATCAGAAGCAGGCTCACCTTGCACTTCACAGGGAAGCAGGAAAGATGAGCCTCTCCATAGAGAGGCAGGAGCCTACTCCCACAGGCTGAGCCTGATGGAGAAGGGGAAGGGCCATAGGATGTCTCTGGAATCCTGGGCAGGGCCTAGGCCTTGATTCGGGGTTCCCCTTGTCTGTCTTACATCTGCTGTTCCCTGAGGGCTGTCATCCCATGACCTCAGCAGCTCTGGGCTCTGTTCTTCCTCCCAAAATAGGGATTCCCAGGGAAGCGTTCTGGCCCCACTTCTAGGCTGAGCACTAAGGCAAACAGGGCCAGTAACTGGAACTGGTACCCCAGTTGGGCTTTGTTATGTGAGTGGGCAGTGATTGCCTGGCCCTCAGCTGGGAGCCCCCAATTTGGATCTACCATTCAGGCCCCAGCAGGTGTGGGAGCAACAGGTTTGGAAATGGTTCCTAGGCCCCTGTTAAAGCTGCCCCCAAAAATGCTCACTCTGACTGCAAAAAGCAGCATGGACTTCACCATGTTTAGGTTAATTTCCAAGTCAAACTGTCAAGACTGTGGATCCACACTGAGTTCCCTGCCCTCCCACCCTTCCTTTCCATCCTCTGAAGCCTGGCTCCAATGTTACCTTCCCAGGCCACTATCTCTTGTGTCCCACTTCCCCAGCTGCTGTCAGGACAAGAGAAGGTGTTTGCTCTTCCCATGCTGCTCTGTAGCAAATGTTCTCCCAGCAAGGCCTGCAGATGCTTATCAGTTGACCTGCCCATCAAGTCTAGCCAAGCATCTGCTGTCACCATCACCCTGGCCTCCTTTGTCCTTTACCAACAGAACCCCAATTTTGCTCACAGCAGCAACATGCCCAGCCTTCCTGGCAGCCATGACTAGCCTTGACACAGGATGACCACAGGAGTCTCCCGGCCCCTCAGGGGGATGGATGTGACTGACTGGGCCCCCCTTGCTTATGGTCCTTTTGTCCCATCATGCCAGCTTGGAATGTGAGCATGGCATCTCAAGGACCAGCAAGGGACAGGGTCCCAAGAGGAGGAGGGGAGCAGCTACACGGTGTGCCACCCCGGGACTCATTACCGCAAGGAGAACACGCCCCCACTCCCCCAAAGGGCTGTCTGGTTAGGCCTCATTGGGCAATCCTTGTTGACTTGGGCCCTGTGCATCGAAATGGGACCAGGATTTTGTTAGGTGTGTCCTGTCCACTGGGCCACTGGGTAGGCCTCAGGAGCATGTGTTTACATCCCCCACCCTCTGGAGTCCCCAGTACTGGTACCACTCCCAGGGGCACATGGCGAGCAAGTGAGCCCACACCTGAGCTCACTCAGAGGGGCTCGCTTCTCACATGTTCCTGTGTAACCTGGTCTTCCACTGATGTCTTAATAAAAAAGCGGGGTTGCAGGGAGAGGGTAGCAAAAAACTTTCATCCTAACACAAAACAGTAACAGTACCTGTTTTACTGTGTGATGTTGAGTAGGTAACAAACCTTCTCTTAGCTTGTTCCCCCAAAGTAGTGATGTGGTAGCTAACTGAGGTCACAGAGCACTCACGAGTCCATCTTAGAGTGAAGTTGGTAAAGGACTGGGCAAACCAGGAGCATAGCATGTGGGGACATGTGGGGGCCGTCCCCTCATCACTGTTACAGGGGGAAGTGTCACAAGGGGGACACGTAGAAATCTCTGGAGAGGGTCTGTCACAGCCCCAGCATGTGGCAGGGGTCTAACCAAGGCAAGCCCCTCTCCCCTAACCATTGAAAATACGATCCACATCATCACAGGCTCTTAGAAGAATCAACTCCAGCAGGATACTCATAACAGCCTCCCAAGGTATTTAACACCAAGCAGGAGTGGTAAAAAGCAAGGGAGGGAGGGAGGAAAGAAAGGTAGAAGAAAAAAAAAACCATTGAAAACGATGTTTGGGTGTTCTGTGCTAATTGCATCGTTCAGTGAAGAGGGAGTTTGTCACCCTTCCTGGACACAGCAGAACCTGGTCTCCCTCCATCCCTGACACAGAGGGCAACAGGTGTGATGCGAAGGTGGAGTCTTCATATCCAAGGGGCACCGCCTGTCTGGATCCCACACCAAGCCTCAGGTTTGCTGCCTGGTACAGTGTCCTGTCCTTTCTTATAAAATTTCATCTCATCTTCAAAGCCTGGAATCCAGTATTTATTTATTCAACAAATCTTTACTTCAATGTCAGGCAACGTGCTAGGCTCTAGAGATACAATCCAATTTGATTTGGTTGCTAGTGGCCAAAAACCCTACATAACAAGTGGCTTAAACAAGATAAGTGTTTACTTTTAATGTCATATGTTCACATCCACATAGGTGGGGGAACTGAGAAGATGCCTTGAAACCACTGGTGTCCCAGACCTCTGAATATAGTTGCCCCGTCAGTCCCCAAACAGATCTTCTGCCTCATGGTGCAAAAGGGCTGTTTGAGCTCCTTTGCAGGAGCCCTCACCAGAGCCATCATGTCTGTTTTCCAGCCAGCAGGAAGGAGAACAGGACAGTGGAAAGGCATGCAGGCATGCTCTCTACAACCGCAGCTCCACCTTTTTAAGGACACTTCCTAGATATCCACATACCACAATTGCTTACGCTCCTCTTGGCCAAAACTGAGTTCCTTACTTCTAGCACCAAGGAAAGCTAGATGTTCTCATCCTGGGGGCCATGTTTCCAGCTAATATCTGGACTCCTGTACCCAGGAAGAAGGGGTTATCTAGAAGTCTCTGCGTCAGGACATAGCCCTGTTTACGATCTGGCAGGCTGGCTGATGCCAACACCCTAGAAATCGCATATGTGTGCACTGGGAACATGAACTGGATCCATGCAGGAGTGAGCAGGGGGCATCAACAATGCAGCCAGGACAGTTCTGCACCGGCTGACCCAGGACAGGGAAGCTGTGAGGGTGAGCAGTTCCAGGAGGTGAGCTATGAGTGTCGTGTTGGCACCTGGCGGGCAGGGAGCCTGCAACATCATGTGAGGCGGCCCCATCATCCTCTGTGGACTTGCCCTGCCCCCTACAGCCACTCAGAGTTGGCAGGACAAACAGATCACCTCATCTGCTATTCAATCCCCAGGTGGGAAACCTGGAGGCGGACGGGGACATGCAGAGGGTTTGAGACCAGCCCTTGTCTTCTGACACCCAGGCTGGGTCTCAGCCTTGGAGCCAACCCACTTACCTTCTCCACACTCTCAGCTGGTAATGACCATGAAGTGGCCCTGGAGTTGTGGATGCACTCAGGGGCCATTGGAGGGGACCTTGCCCTCCTCCTCATTTTATAGCAGACAGCACACAATTTACCTCCAACCATGAATTTCTTGTGTGTCCACTTTTCACGTTAGACCTGGCACCCAAGTGAGACCAGGACTCTCAGGGGAGTGAGCATACTAGACACGGACCTTGGCACGTGGCAGCAGCTGCTGCCTCCTACCCCCAGTGTGGCCACTTTTTCAGCCTCCCCTGTCGTCTGGCACTGCGTGCCTAGCCACACACAGGAGTGGGTGCCCAGGATGCCCACTCTCACAGGGCCACCCACAGAGCCTGCCACTAAGGGCATCTGCCCTCCCCTTCCAAGACCTGGAAGCAGAGCTGCTCTGAGCCTCAAGCCTCCGCAGCCCCGCGGAGGGAACTAGCCCAGCCCAAGATGTTCCTTCCCGTCCTGGCAGGGGTGGAGTTTGAGAGGACAAAGTTTAAGTTGTAAGAAATGGACACAGGCAAGGGTGCCACCCTTTGCTGACCAGTGGCTCCCGCTTCCTGAGCTCTCGACGCCTACCCACAGCATCATTTCCCAGTAGAGAGGCCCTGTCTGGCCACAGAGGGCACGTGGACAGGGAGCTCGAACACACTGAAGGAGAGGGGCACAGCTCAGGAGCACACGAGTGGTAAGGCAGAGGAAGAGGCAGCCACCTCCTGGGCAGTGCCCTGGGCCTTCAGGGTGACAGGGCACACCCTGATCCCCAGGTTGGGAACAGAAAGGGAAGAAAACTGTGTCTTGAGTTTTGGGTCCTCTGGGAGAGCCCTGGTGAGTTCTCAGGGCAGGACTGAGGGGGAAAGTGCCCTCCCTCTGGCCATGATGCAGTGCCCAGGCACCCAAGCCAGGCTCCCTCCAGGGGCAGAGAGCTGGAGAGTCCTCATACCAGGACTCACTTAGCATTGCCTTTGCTCCTCCTGATTTCCTATTATTCTCTTGGCAAGGAGGGTTTATGTAGGGCCAGCCCAGGGCTCCGGCTCCCCTACCTTGCTCTTCTGCTCCCTTTAGCCTCCCACGAGCTCCCTTCAGCCTGGGGGCAGGGAATGGCTCCATCCTATGCCTGCCAGGTAACTGGGCTGTCAGACACCTACCCAGAGCCTTGCCTTCCTCATCCACATGATACAACCATAAAGCTCCCAGCTCCCTGGAGCAATGTGAGCCATGACAGGGTTGGTGCCAGGGAAACATTGTATACCCTTAGCATGGGGGCCTTGCCCACCAAAAGCCCTGAGAATGTGGGAGCTCATGGGGAGGAAGGTGTTTGTCATTGATATTGTGTGTGGATACCATGCCAGGCACAGGGATGATGCCCTCAGTGTCCCTCAGAGGTCCAAGAGAGGATAGACAGACCACAATTTGTGGTATGAAGGTTTTATGAAGAAACATTATCTTGGGTGGTGTCCATAGCTCAGTGGGTAGGACGCCAGCCACATACACCAAGGCTGGAGGGTCGAACCTGGCCCAGGCCAGCTAAAAAAACTACAATGACAACTGCAACAACAACAACAAAAATAGCTGGGCGTTGTGGTGAACGCCTATAGTCCCAGCTACTTGGGAGGCCAAGGCAAGAGAATCACTTACACCCAAGAGTCTGAGGTTGCTGAGAGCTGTGACGCCACGGCATTCTACTCAGGGTGACAGCTTGAGACTCTGTCTAAAAAAAGAAACATTATCTTCTGCTAGAGTTGTTGGAGAGGTTTCCCAGAGTGGGGGCATTTGGGGTGGGCACTGAAGGATGAGTAGGAGTTTACCAGGCAGTAGAGTACAGATCTAACATGGCCTCTAGAGAAGGTTGCCACATCCACTTCCTGTGTGACATTCTGCACAAACTCCTATTCCACATGTGACATACGAGGATTTTCCCTGCCCCCTTTCCCTCCCTCACTCCACATACAAACAGTTCTACCTACAGTTCTACCTACTCACATACATGTATAGTTACAAACATTTTCACACTCATGGTCTAGAGTTGACTTGCTGTTCTAAACCCAGCCTCCATTTCCACCCCAGGAACCCAAAACATCCCCACTGTTGTGCACAGGGAAACACGGTAATGAGATGCTAATGAGTGAGGGTAAAAATCAGAGAGAACAGAATTTTACAAAATCACAACAGTTTGTACTTCCAGGGGCACCCTCCCCAGCAAGCGCTGCCAGAGCTCACGACAGTGTTGAGTGTGGGCGGAGAGCAGGCCTCAGCCTCCATCTCCCAGAGTGTGGACAGAAATAGAAGGGATCATGGGGGCTGCTGAGGGGTATGGCTGGAGCAGAGCCCCATTCTACTCACACGAGACATACCCAGCTCAGCTTGGGTGATTTGCAGGTGTGCAAACTGTCTGCTTGAGGCCCTTTGAGCCACCATCATGCCAGCCTCACATCCAGACACCTTGCCCAGAAACCAGGCCCTGCACACAGCGGCCTGCTCCCCTGGACCCCCACACCTTAGCCTCACAGCCTGTGTGTATAGCCTGGGCCTCTCCTTCATCCTTTCAGGCTGTGGCTCCTCATATCCCCTGCCCTCTGCTCCAAGAAGCCCCCTGGCCCCTCGGTCTGGCTCTGGGATCTCCCCTAAGCTCTGCTGGCAGTGGCCTACCCACTAGCACAGCACTGACCACTTGTACCCCTAACCCCAAATTGGGGACTTCCTATTGCTGGACACTGGCACACGGCTACTTTGCATTGTGTATCTGTTTAATGAATGAGTGAGAATTTGAATGAATGAATGAATGGTAGACTCAGAGTAGCAGAGCTAGAAAAGACCTTGAGGATTGTCTTGAACATTCTGAACTAATCAGCAGGCCCTGAACTGGAGCATGAAGCATGTTCAGGGCCAAAGTCCCCAGAAAGGCCACCAGGACAGTGCCAGGTCACAGCTCTAGCAGGGCAGGGGCCCCAGTGCAGCCTGCAAAAGGCCGCAGGACCCCTTTAGTGTCTCCCTGCTCTGCAGGGCTACATTAGGGGTCTGGGAACTTCACTGACCCCAGGCTCTGTAGCCTTGGCCCAGGCACCCTCCTCCATCCAGGCAGAACACTGTCCTACCCCCATCTCCTCCTTCCCCTCCCCCAGGGCTTTCAGAGCACAGCCCCCATGAACTTAAGGGTGTGATCCTGTCACCAGGTGTTTGTGAATCTGTTACATGAGACTCAAACCGTGCCGAGGTCCCTCCCTACACAAGCACACGCTGCATGCACACACACATGCACGGAGGAGAGGTGTCCACCTGCAGCCCCCATCTGTCCAGAAGGAGCTTGCTCCTTGCTGACCCATCCTAGGGGCCAGAGCAGGGTCCTGGGCCTTAGTGTGCTTGGGAAGCCTTCTGGAGAGAAGGAAAACCTCTGAGCCTCCTTCTACTCTCGAGATTTTCTCCTGTGGAGACCTACTGTTCACTGATTCCTCCTAGAGGGTGTGCAGAGCTCATGGGGGCCTGGGGGATGGCCGCTCAGAGGGACCCCTGGCAGCCGCAGCCTCTGAAAGACTGCAGCTGAGGGACCTGAGTTCCAAGCCGCTGATTGTGAAGATTGCCCCACAGGAAGCTCATGGGCCTGGGGAGATGTGGCTTCCAGAAGCACCAAGAACTTGTCCTCAGGGTGGTCAAAAGTGTCAGAAAACCAGAGTTTAAACCTCAGCTTTCCCTCTTCCTTGCTGTGTGACCTCAAGAATGTTGCTCTACCATCTCTGAGCCTTAACTTCTTGTTGGGAAAGGGGGACTTGGGACAACCACATGTAAATACATCTGCGAAGCTCGGCACAGGTGGGAGTGCCACCTGTACTGGTTTTCGGATTTGATACCCCCCAGCAGGCACCTGCCATCCATGCTGCGAGGTTTGCCTCTGGGTGCCATCTTTCACAGAGGTGGGGAGGCTGGAGGCCATCTCAAGCATCGGATGGCCTGGAGGCCCTCCCTGTCTATTTCTGGCTACTAGGAAATGCTCTGGTGAAACACAATGCTGTCCCCATGCCGAACCCTTTCATGTTGGGTACTTAAGGCCATTACCTCACGTCCCCCGCCCATCCACTCACTTTTTCCCTCCCCCAACAAACCGGGTACTTGGGGCCAGCAGACCAAACCCAGCAAAGTCCCTGCCCCTCCCAGAGTGGACTCTGGGGGCAGGGAGCCAGCCACACACACCTCCACCTGATTCTCACCCCCATTTCTCAGGCTGGAAAACTAAGATCCAGAGTCTACCACATGAGAATGTGCACTATTTATACTTTGCACCAGAACCAAGAAGAGAAGAGGGGGTGCCGGACCATCCAGCTGGGGAGGGCAGGGTCTCTGCCTCCAATCCACGCTAAGGATCTGCCTCTCTGCCCTGGGGCTCCTGCCATGTTGGAGGGCTGCTCATCGGCCTCCCCCTGGTGATAGCAGGCCAGTGCCGGGGGCGGAGGTGCTGGGAATATTGACTGTATTTGGTGATCATTGCTGTATTTATAGGGCTTGATGGAGATAAAAATAAAGTGAGGAGGAGCCCGCGTGAGTCACTGTAGCGTTCGCAGTGTGGTCTCTGCCTCTGTCTCCTGGAGGCAGAGCCTCTGGTGGGACAAGTGAGGGGGCAGGGGCAGGGACCAGTTGGGGCTGGGCCTAGGGCAGCGTGGGTATCTGCTGATGGGTATCAGAGGAGCCATGTGCTCCAGCGACAGCCGCCAGCAGCCCACCAAGCTTGGAGCAGAGTCTTGGTGAACACGGCCCTCCTATGTTACTAGGGTCCCCAGACAGGATCTGTCCTCTAGGCCTGCTCTGGGAGCCTGGAAGTGGTCCCATGCAGCATCCTATTATGTGAATCCGATCAGGGCCAAGAGATGCTGGGGTGGCTGTGGCCCCACCTGAGTGAACTCTCCGCACCTGTGCCTTCCAGGAGTCCAGCTGTCCTCCCTGATCATGTCCCGTCCTCTGTTTTCGTGCTGGGCTCAGCTGCTGCACACACGGAAGCCATAGGCTTCAGTGGGCAAGAGGAGCCCCAAGACACAGAGTGGGCCACCACAGCTGCCCGCTGGGTGGGAAGGTTCAGGAGGCTTTGCCCTCCCCAAGCCTATCCTTGTAGCCCCGCCTGGGTCCTCTCTGGCCAGGCTCTGGACTCTATGGAACTTCCTTTCCACCCCCAGTGCAGCCCAGAGCCCAGGGATGGTGGCTGGACACTGAGCCCCTTGGCCCAGGTTGGCACAGCTCCGCAGCCTTCCCAGCTCCGACGACCCCTGTGGAGTCAGCTGAGGCCTCAAGGACCAGAGCACTCACCTGGGTCCCTTGCTCTGCCCTCCCAGATGCCGTTCTCTCAGCAGATGCCCCCTCAGAATCTGCTCTGAGCAGAACACCCACTTCCCATGGGGTCCCATTCTGTGTGATATGGATGGACCCTGGCTAAGGTGGGGGCATGAGGAAGGCTCTTTCTGCTCCTTTCTACTGGGACTTCTGGCCACTAGCTTGCTGGCCACCGGGCAGGAACTTGTCTGAGAGCTGGGGAGTGAGCTCCTGCATCCACCCAGAACTGAAGCTGGTTGATTCATGGCATTTATGGGGGTCCCTTGTTCCCTTTTGCTTGAACAGGCTGAGTCAGGTTCTGTTCCCCGTTAGTGGAGGCCCCGCTGGTCCAGTCTGGACAAGCTCTGCGAGTGATGCAGCTTGGGCAGCTAAAGGGCTTCCCAGGGTGTGTTGGACCCTGGCACCGCTGGGTGCCCAGTAAGCCACAGGGGCTGGGGAAGATCCTCTGGCCAGAACTGTGTCTGGCACCTTGCGGTGACTGTGGTGTTGTGGTGGGAGCTGGCTCACAGTGTCCCACAATACTGCACAGTCTTCTAGAACATGTAGTACACAGAGAGGTATTGTTCCCTATCTTAGAGATGGGGAGACTGAGGCTCAGAGAGGGAAGCAAGGTGGCTAATGGCCCCCCAGTAGGCAGTCTCCAGCTGTGGGGTCACTGAGAACCATGGGGTTGTGCTGGGTTTTCTGGGCCACGGCCTCTGCCAGCCCTAGGGCTCTGCCTGCAGGGGCAGGGCGGGGGAGCCTGGAAGGAGGGCTGGTGGCAGGCAGAGGTGTGGCCACAGCTCCCAGCAGTGTTGTCCACACCTGAGGGAGTGAGAGCAGGGCTGTGAGGCAGAGAATGGGGCAAGCCTTGTAGAAATGGGGTCAAGCAGTCCTAAGGGCTAGAGGTCAGAGGGCAGGGAGGGCTGGGACAGGAGAGGCAGTGGGGCTCTTGGAGAGGGCTGGGGGGCTCCACAAGAGGACGGGCAGCTCCACAAGGGGTGGAGGGGCTCCACACAGTGCACAGGGGCCTCCATACGGGGGCTGGAGGGAGACGGTGGGGCTCTGGTGGGTGGGTAAAAAGGGCTCTTCACACTGGGGAGGCCACAGAACAACAGAACACCTTGCTGGTTCCCGGTCATGAGTCCCATGGCCAGGCCTGGAGTCAGGGACAAGCCTCGTGTCACCAGGACCCTTTGCTGTCCCTGCGCTTGGGTCCCTCCCCCTCCACGGAGGCTGGTGCTTACATCACCTCTCCTGGTCAACCCTCCAGGAGTCTGGAAGTCTGGCCCCTGGAGTATGAAAGCCTCTCTGAGTCTCTGTTTTGGGGGGTGGAAAGTCTCACAGACCATCTGTCAGGGAGTCCCCCCTGGGGAATGTCTGGGCCCCACCTTCACTCACTCAGGCCAAAGGGTCTTCTGGGTGGTTGAGCAGGGCAAAGACTAATCCAGCCTTTGAGTTTGGTTTCTAGTGGTCAAACTGGAGACAAGAGTAGGCAAAGGGACATTAGAGCCTTGTCTCCAGTTCTTACCTGAACTGGAGCCCCCTGCGGTGGGTGTGGGGGCAGGTAACCACTGTGGCTTCAGACTCAAACAGTGCCCACTGATGTAGCACGTGAGACTCTGCTCTGTTTGCAATATGAAAAAGGGAAAAAGAGAGGTCCACCACAGGTGGGTCCCAGGCAGCTGTGGGAATGGGGGTGGGGGAAGCATCTGCACTAAAGGGTCTGAAGGTTCCGGCTCTCACTGAAGTGTCTCACTGGTTCTGGTGAGAGGCACAGGCACGCTCCAGCCTTTCTCTCCCAATGCAGACAGCAGCTGCATGAGGACTCTCGGAAGTAAATACTAGCGAGTAGACTGGGGAGGAAAACTGGCATCCAAAGCACCTGCCAACCAGTGGTGAGCTTCCCTGTTTCCCACTGGTGTCCTCCAGCCAGGACTCAAGGCAGCCTGAGGCCTGGAAGTGGGCATCAGCGCTGACAAGGAGGGGTTGCAGAAATTCCTCCTAGTTCTGGCTCAAAAAGCAAAACAGCAGGCTCCTAACACTGAGCAAGAATGGGAGAGATTTCTATCACTTTTGTTCTTTTCTCTGTTATCTCTTGCCCCAGCCCCAGGCAGTCTCTCAGTGGTGTCCCCGCAGGGCAGCAGCTGCAGCAGTGGGCGCCCCCAGGCATTTGAAGAGCCAAAGGAGGGAAATTTCATCTCTAATCAGAGAGCTGTGCTCTCAAGAAGGTGGAGTGAACCTGAATTTTTTCTCTTTCACACCATCCTTGCTCCACTCAGCCCCAGATGCTGGCACAGGCATGGGAAGTGCACAGCAGGTGTCTTAATGAAAACCCCACTTTTGACCAGAAATCCAAAAGGAAGAATCCCAGGGGAGAGAAAGTGTAGAGGAGGACATAGAGGGAGAGCTTAGGAAGGCAACCCCGTAGAGTTGCTTATGAATGGCTAGGATCAACTCCAAGCTGAGCATGCATGGACATTAAGCAGCATACCACACATGTGGAGAAATCACCTACGGGGTAGACACCACCTGTGTCCCAGAATGGCCACTGGATATCCACACAGAGTATCCATCCAGAATGGCCACCGGATATCCAGGAGAGATCTGAATAGCCCTAAAAGGCTTAGAACAGTGAACCAGCACAAAAATCACAACTCACAAAAGGCTCATCATAACCAGTTATGGCGATTGCCTGCTAAAACAAGAGTATCTTTATTTCCATAAAGGATTTAGACCAGATCCACAGCCTTATAGAATAATATCCAAAATTTTCAGGATACAATCCAAAATGATTTGGCACATGGAGAATGAGTAAAAGACAACTTGCATTTTTGTGTGGAACAAAGCAATAAGCAAGACCTAACTTAAGATAGCACAAATGTTAAGATTCAAATACTTAAGAACAGCTCTTATAAAAATAATCCAACAAGTAAAGGCAAACCCTCCTGAAATCAATGGACCTATTGAAAGGCTCAGTCAATGAGGGGGGTAGAATAAAAGAGAGAACCAATTGGAAACATTAGAACTAAAAGATATATAACCAAAATAAAAATGTTCATGGAATGAACTCAGAAGAGTTGACAAAAGAAATAATTAGTGAACAAGAACTAGATAAATATTAAGCATCCAATATGAACAATAAGGGGAAAAAGATTAAAAGATCTGTAAGACCTGTGGGATGATATCAAAAGTGTGCAACGCTTATTAAATCGGGATCCCAGAGGAGATGGCAAAAGGACTGTGAAAAAAAAATTGAAGAAATAATGTTTGAAAACTTCTCAAATTTAGTAAAGTACATAAACCTATAGATTTAAGATCAGTGAACTCCAAACAGCACAAGTCCAAAGAAATCCCTTCTCAGATACATCAAAATCAATTTGCTAAAAACTAATGACAAAGAAAACAATCTGAAGGCAAAAAGAGAAAAATAATAAATTATTTATAAAATAGAAAAATTATCCATATGACTTAGGATGTCTCCTCAGAAAGCATGGATGGAAGTGGAATGATATTTTAGCGCTAAAAAGAGTGAACTCAAGTCCAGAATTCTATACATAGCAAAATATCCTTCAGGAATGAAGGGGAAAGGTATTCTCAGATGAAACAAAATGAGGAGACCTCTCTGTACTATTTTCTGCAACTTCCTATGAGTCTATCATTATCTTGAAACGAAAAGTTAAGGGGAGAACTGAGGAAGACTTGAACAGGTACTTTCCAAAAGAGGATATTTGGATGGTAAGGAAGTACCATCTTTCTTTGGTGAGATTGCTAACATCATCTGTCATTAAGGAAAGACAAATTCAAACCTCACTGAGATACCACCTCACACCCCCTGGAATAGCTAACATAAAAACTATTGACCATACCAAGTGCTAATGAGAGCCCAGAGCAACTGGAACTCTCTCCTGTCACTTGTGGGAATGCAAAACTGTCCAGCTGCTCTGGAAAAGTGTTTGAAGGTTTCTTATAAAATTAGACAAACCTTACCATAGGACTCAGAAATCCCATTTTAGGTACTACCCAAGTGAAGTAAAAACTTACGTTCATAAAAATTTGTGGACAAATGTCCATAGTATCTTTTTTTCCAAACTGGAAACTACTTAAATGTCTTTCATAGGGTGAACAGGTGAACGAATCCTGGTGCATCCATACTGTGAGATAGTACCGGTGAGAAACCGAAACAAACCTCTGGTCATGCGACACCTGCCTGGGTTTCAGTGGTGTGGGGCTGAGGCATCCTGTCTGATTCTGTCACACACAGCATTCCCCAAAAGCCAGGATGGTGATGACAGGGAACACATGAATTGCCGGGGGCAAGAGTTGGGGGAGACGTGACTGCAAGTGGTGGGGGTTGTGGTGACAAAACTGTATGGTCTGCATCCTGATTGTGGGAATGTTAAATATAAAAATTGATTAAAATTCATAAAACTCCATATGTGAATTAATTTTATTTTAATTGTCTGAGATGGCACTGCAGCCCCAGGGCAGGACTGGAACCCCAGGATGGTGAAGCTTCAGACATATGCCTGGTCGGAGCACTTAGGGTGAGGCTCTGGCAGTCTCGCTCCTCAGGGGACACATGATTGGCAGTGATGTTGTTTTCCCCCATCAGCCCTGACGCTCTGAGCCTCACCTCTCCCGCCAGCATTCCTCTCGGCCTGGGTCAGGGGGTGCTTGTCCCCTGCCAGCAGTCTGAGCATGGTGCACCCTAACCCTAACACTAACCCTCTGTCAGACTGGAGGCTCAGCAGAGGAAATGAGAGGTAGAAACTGTAGTTACCGAGCACCTGCAACCTGCTGGCCTCTGCCAGGTGCCTGTGATACCATCTCATTTACCTGCACACCCTTTACGGACCAGGACTCAGAGGCCCAGCCAGGGGACAGGGTGTGAGCAGGAAGGACTGGAACTTGAATGCAGGGACGGTCAGCCCTCCCAGTGTGCAGCCAGCCTCCCCTCTGCCCTTGGTTCAGGCTTCTGCCAGCTCTGTCCAACATCTAGCCACACCTTTGGAGCCTGGGCAGAGGGCTGAGGATGGCAGGTGATGTGGGGTAGGGGCCAGAAGCTGATGCAGGAGCTCCCGGGGTCCTCTGCAGGGTCCCGGTATGGGGAGCTAGAAGGGGAAGGCTTTGCGTCCACAAGCCCTCTGGAGAGAGAGCCCACGACCGAGGCGCGTGTCTGTCCATTGCTCTGTGTGTAACGGTCAAACTGGGTTGTGCTAAAAACTCCCTCCTGCTGTTGCGGAGGACTTGTTAATTAATTAAATGACACTTTGGCTCTCTGCATGGCCAGTGAGTGAGAGAACGAGGCCCCCGCGGCTCTGAGGGATCTGGAACGAGGCAATGAGGGCAGAGGTGGGCGGCAGGGTGGGGTCGGGGTAGGGGACTGGCTATGTGGTGGGGTAGGCAGGCAAACTGTGCAGGCTGGGAGGCTGGGGCCCCACACTCTCTGCTAGCCATGTAGCTACTGCAGCCATGGACTCCAGGCAGCACCAGCCTGGGACCTGGAGCCATCCTGCCCACTTTGCTCTGTCCTCCCCTGCCCCCTGCAAGCCACCCCTTCCCTCATCTGGACAACACTTTGGGTTGCTGCCTAGGCAGGACATTGTGTGGTCGGCAGGGCATGGGCCCAATGCCCACCAGGAGAGGTGCTCCCCATCTTGGTCTGTCCTGTCTCCTGCCTGCCCGTAGCATCTGAAGTGGCCCCTCGGGTGCCTCCACGTCTGTCCCACCATCCCTGGTGTCCCTTGCCACCCACTGCCTGGCCCCAAGGCTTGTCTTCCCCCACCAGACTGTGGGTCGGCCAAGAAGACAATGTCTGCTCATCTGGGAGTTTGAGACTCCCGGCAGGGAGGCTGGAACAGAACGCCAAGATCCATGAGCCCTTGCCACGGTGGGCAGGCCCTGCACTGGGCTGGTCTGGCCTCCACCGGTCCAAACATTCCCGGGAAGTGATGTCTGTAGCATCAGCTGCCTGTGCCCCTATTTACCTAATGCCCCTTTTCCCAGCAAGAGAACCCTGGGTCTGGGTCTTCAACTGTGTAAGTAGCTGCCAGGGTAAGGTACCTCACTCCTGGCCCCCTTACAGCTGGGTCACTCACTTCTGATCAATGGGAGGCATGGGAATGACATGTGCAACTTTCGGGAAGTTCTCTTAAAGAGCAGCACAGGCCGCTCTTCTCTGCTCCTGCCTGGTGGTCACATGGTGCATGTGAGGAAGAACCATATGAGGTGCAGGTCAGGACCAGGGACACTGAAGTTATCCTTCTCCACAAAGTAAACCATCATGAAAACAGACTTGGCATGTGAGGGTGAGCCGAAGCAAGCAGCATCTCAGAGAAGCAGAGCTGAAGCCCTGATCTCACTTCACCTGAATTCCTTAATAATACCAGACCTTTCGTTTACATGGGCCAATCCCTCCCTTTGCAGTTTAAGCCAGCTTGAGTTGGATTTTCTGTTATAGGCCACTGAAAACTTCCCAGAAGACACCTTGGGGGAGCTGAGTTCTGAGAGAGGTGGGAGGGTCCTAGGAAGACCAGGAGCCCAGGTCACATTGGGTAAGCTTCCTACAGGAGAAGCAACACCGAGTCAGTGGGGGAGGATGTGGGAGGTGGGTCCTGGGTGTGGCTCTGGGTACTTGCCCAGACCAGGCAGAGGACAGCTGTCCCCAGGACAGAAGTGGCCTAGGACCAAGAATCTGGCAGCCCCTGGTTCCCATGCCCAGGGCACCAGGCAGGTCTGGATTTAGCTTGATTTAAAATTCTCAGGCAGCACCTCGCACCTTTCCCGGATCTGTGAAAAGCACAGCATGAACTCTGTATAATCCTTAAGGGTTATTTGTGTCGCCACCGGCTTCCCCAGGGCCTCCCTCCTCTGGCTGCACACACCCACCGAGCACGTTGCACACGGCATACACAAACACACATGCACTTACACATACACATGGGGCCTGTGCACATCCGGTGTGTTTCCAGGCACATGCAGCCTGTTTGCACATCGCGTGCATGCCCTTTGTGTGCTTGTGCTTGTCTGTGTACACAGCAGGTACACACTTCTACACACAGGGTGCACAAGTGCATGTGAAAATATACATAGGGTGTGTGTATATACACATGTGTAAACACACAAGATACACATGTAAGGAGTGTGAGCATAGGTTCACTCCAGCATACATGTGCACATGTATAAGCCACAGGTACACGTAATACACCCACACAAATACACAAGGCTGGCACACACGGGTACATACCAATACACCCCACTCTCCACACTGATTCAGCAGAGACAGAGTGTTGGGTGGGGGCACAAGGTGAGCCCAGAAACACCACAGAGGAGCCTCTGGGCAGCTTGCCTACAGCAGGGCAGAGCTTGGGACCTTAGCACCAAGAGCCCATGCCCCAGGCTGTGTATGACTCAGATTGGTGCCCAGGGAACCACAGCCCAATGCCCTTCCTCACTTGCAAAATGGGCACCTGGCCCCCTCACAGGATGCTATGAAGGCCAAGGGAGACATGGTGGGGGAAAATTAAGTAGCCATCCGTTCAGGGCAGGTCCCTTCCTCACACGAAGAGCTGCTCCTTTCTGGATCTGGGAACCTGCGGCCCCTGTTCTTGCCTCACCTCTACCTCTGCCCTGAGATATCCAGAGGCTGGAGAACCAGCCGAGCTCCCAGATTACCAGTTCTAGACACCACCAGGGGCTCTGCGCACTGGGGCTTCAGTTCCTTTAGGGCAGTGGTGGGGAAGGGAGCAGGAGATGGCCCTGTGTCTTTCCTCCTATTATTTCTGGGGAAGTAACCTTCCCCACCTCCTCAGGCTTTGCGGAGCTGCTGTTCTTCACGCCATCTAAATGTGGGGCCGGCAGGTCACCAGCGGCCGTGGGCACTAAGGAGGTGAGCCCAAGGGGATGAGTTACACAATCTGTGGCCCCATTCATGACCCAAATCTCCAGCCTGACCCACTGCGGGCACTGTGGGGAGTGCACACTAGGGTGTGACATGGGGGTATTTATTGGTGTGAGCTGAGACTGGTGCCTCCACACACACACACACACACACGCACACACGTACATGCACATGGCACACACACTATCTGACAGATATTCTCAGTGGCACATCCTGGGCACCCTCAGATTCTGTCCAGAGATCTGGATCCAGCCATGGATCTGGCCGTGGCAGGAGCCGGACCCACCGCCCGAGGCGACCCTGGTCCTGCACACAGCCTCCTCCTCTGTGAAGCACATTGTTCTCTCTTGGCCACCCCCTCCTGGGTCACTGCCAGCCTGCCCACTGAGCCTGTAAAGGGAGCCACATTCTGTCCCACACCCAGGCCCTAGGGTATGTCCCCAGATAGAAATATTCTGACAGTGTGAGTGCGCCTAGAGGGATAGGCCCTCGGCCCAGGGACTATCCAGGGTCAGAGCTGGGACGAGGCTGCTTGCCTGACGGAGGGGCAGCGGCCTGGGCTCCACTGTCCACCCACATGGGCATCCCAGCAGCCACCTTACCAGCACTCTCACGCGCTCCATGTCCTCCTGACAACCACACCCCACCCCAGCAGCTCCTGCACCTCCTTCATACCTGCCTGTCTCCAGCACTGACATCTTTCTTCCATCACCATCAAGCATCAAAACCGGGGCCCTGGGTAACGGGAAAACCATGCGGTCTGCAGTCTCTCTCATTGCCAACTGCATCTTCCTCAGGCGCCCGAGCGCCGTTGTCAGCGCAGGCACCACCCAGTCCTCAGAGAGCCATCCCCAGCCCGCACCACCCCTGCACCACCAGGTGCTTGCCCTCCTTCGGCAGGCCACCGCCACACGGGCCAGGCTTGTACTTGTGACGGGCCAGGCCAGGCTTCCCAGCCACAGCCCCATCCTCTTGACCCAGATGCCCACGGGCCCAGCCTCCTGGGGGCTTGGCACGGTGCCTGTCCTCAGTCCTCTGCCTGGAGGCCCCAGGGCCTGCTCAGCCCCCGTTGTTTCCCCTCTGCTAATTCCCTAAATGAGCACTAATGGAAAAGGCTCGGGCTGGCTGGGCTGGGTTTTTGTTGCCTGTTTGTTTATTTCTTTCTCTTTGCTTGTAACTCCTTTTTTCTACCCTCTAAATTGGCGAGGCTCAGGGAATTCACAATTTACCCTCCTTGCTCTGGTTTCAACATGCTCCTCTCTGCTTCCTTAATTATCTAATTTGTAATATTTCCTCTCCCCTCCCTTTCATCTCTCTCTGAACACCCCGACCAGTTAAAATAAATATGTATTTTTAATTTTGAGGCGCCTAATTTAATCTGGCAGACAGTGCTCCACCATTCTCCGGCAGACATCTCCACATGAGTCATATCACAGGCCACTGGACTCGCTGGGCCCTTCTCTCCAGCCAGGGTTGCCTGGAGAGAGGCCCCAGATGGAGCTCCCAGGAGCCAGACCCAGGATGGCAGGAAAGTCAAGGTGGCTCCTGACCCTCAGGGGTCCCTGTCTCATTCTCCTTCTATTCTCCAGAGCCTTTCGTGGCACACAGGCAGCACCTGCAGTCAGGCAAGTGGCCCAAGGTCTTGAGCAGGTAGCAGAGGCCTCTGGGCTACATTGGGCGTATTTCTGACCTGTCCTTAACTTCTCAGTGCAGGCCTCAATCAGCAGGGTGGAGCCTGGCCTGCCGTTCCTGTCCCACAACCTAAAGGTGGGTGCACTAGCTGTGTCTCTAGACAGATACCTCCCCGGGCCCATTGTGCTATCTTCCGGGGATCTGACATGGAGCCCTGACTGTGGGCTTCATCCCTGGCTGTCCTGCTTGGGGACAGGACAGCTGAGAGGACAGGGAAGCAATAGCCCAGCTCTGAAGGAGCTCATCCTTGCATTCATTCATTCAGTTGGCCATTTATTTATTCAAAGCACATCTGGCCAAGTGAGTGGTGCTCTAGGGATAGAGAATGTAGCATGTGGCTTCAAAATCAGGAAGTCCCTGGGCACAGGGGACAGAGCGGCCTGAGCGATCTCTCTCTCTGGCCATGGCCACCGCTCTGAGGCTCACACTCCTAGAGTCTGCAGCCCCTCTGCAGACTAGTTGTGAAAGACTTTGCTTGGGAGACAAGCTGCTCACTAATCCAGGGACATTAAATCACTTCCATCCAGCAGATTAGAGATGAAGGGCTGGAACAGGTGTTTGGATGAGTGGACGCCCCAGGTATTCTTCCTACAAGAATAGCAGGAAGGAGCCCAGTCCGCACTCGGCACAGGACGGGGAGGAAGAGTACCAGGAAGGAGCCCAGTCTGCACTCTGCTCACGAGGCTCTCAAGACTCTGGCATCACTACATCAAAGACCCTCATAAGTGAGGGTGGGCCCCACCTCCCCTCCAGGTGGCACTGACTCTCCACCAGTTCCCGGAGGACACAAGGGGGGCCCTCTTGCAGTCACAGCTCCCTTCCTAGGAGTCCATGAGCTATGGCTCAGTTGCATCCATCAGGGGTCCCTGCAGAGGCTTGGGTGTCATTTGAGACCATGTGGGATACAGTGCAGTGGGCAGGGTCCCAGGATTAGGGGAAAAATCACAAGGATGGTGCTGCCTACCTGGCTGTGTGATCCAGGGCCACCCCAGGTCCTGTGCCAGTTGTGTGCACACACGAGTATGTGTAAACTTGATGTCTGTGTTTTTATGCTTGTGTGTGCACACACGAGCATGTGCAGCTGTGCACACCTAGGCTGAGACCTGTGGGAGATGGGGGCCCTGAGGGCCCAGCTCCAGTGGAGGACAGAGAGGAGGTGATTTAATATCCCAGATTAGTGAGCTGGCCTAGGGCCACGTGCCGCAGAGGCGAGGGGACCAGTGCAGAGTGATGTGGGTCCTTGGAGATGTCAGGAGCTGCTCCCCATTGTCTGCACATCACTCCCATATCTGGACTCCTCACATCTCCAGTCATCACACAGCAGCCTAGTCAAGCCTCCCTCGGCCAAGGCCTGAGCTGGGGGTCTGGGACAGGGCAGAAATGGATGCTCCACCCCTTCTGCCACCCCTTCTGCTGACAGACAGATGACACAGCCACAGGGGGCAGCCTGAGAGAGTCGGTGAATAAGATATGGGAAGAGCTTGATGGGGCGGGATCCTTCCCACCCCCAGACTCCAGAGTGAGATGGGCATTAAATGAGCCACTAGCTCAAGCAGGAAAGAGCCACACAGACTCAGTTCTCAGCACCCTGAGTTACCCAAACCAGGCAGGTCCGTTCTCGTCAATATCATCAAAATTATTGTAGTCATTACTATTCCCCAGAGCACCACCACTACCTCTACCACCCTCACAACTGGCATAAACACCATTAATATGAATGATCACCATCACCGTCACCACCACCATCATCTATCTTCCACATCAGATGGCAGGCAGAGGACTGGTAAGGGCAGGAGGCCACTGGGCAGATCAGTCTGGAAGAATAGGAGAGGATTTGCCAGGTTACTTGCTTTCTGTGTGATCTTGTACATTGATTCGCAATCTCTGAATCTCAGTTTCCCTACCTTTCAGAGGGGAATTTTGTTCCCTGACCGCTCTACTTTTCAATGTTTTTGAGTGTGAAATAAGTTGAAATATTTGAAAGTGTTGTGTAAATTTTAAAGTACTGAACAAATGTTATGCATTATCAACACCATGTGAAGTCCATTCCCAGTAGCAACCCCTCCTCGGCCCCCTCCCAGCAACCACAGGCTGCAGTTCTAGGAACCAACCCTAGGAGCTGGAAAATTGATTCCACTTTGACTGGAATGCAAACAATATGCAAATGAGCATGTAAATTTCCTGTACTCCTTTGGGACATACCAGGCTTAGAGGTCCAGCCCACCCCCAGCAGGAGCCTGGTCCTCAGGGTGGGCTGCCCTCTGGCTTAGAGCTTGGTGAGGGACTGGGGTGGAGGAGTCAGAGGAGGAAGAAGGCTTCGAAACATCAGTACCTGATTGAAAACTCAACAGGACAGCACTGCTGCCTTGTCGTTGTTTTGCGAAGCATCCACATGTCCCTATTTGATCCAGCTCTCCCTGGGTATTCTTGCAGTTCCTAGACTTAGGCATCACCAGTGGGCACTCAGGCTTTGAGGAGAGACACAGAGGTGAGCCCTCTGTGTCCCACCCCTCTATCAGTCCCAGACCACAGTATGTCAACAACAGAGGGAGGCTGGACACTGAGGCAGTGGATGCCCTCACCCCAGGGCAGGGGAGGTTTCCTTGGGTATAGAAAGAATCTCAGGACAAGGCTAGCAAGGGTGGACGAAGACAGGCCTAGTGAGTGGGGAAGGGCTTAGGGTTCATGATCACTGGAGGCTCTGAAGCCTTGGAGGACAAGGTCACACCCACCCTTCCAGAAGACCTCTGAACCCACAGGTAAGTGAAAGCTGTGTTTCCCATCTCCCAGGTGCACACTCTCAGGCAGAGTTGGCTCCTGCTGGAGGGTGGGCTGGACTCCAAGGCTCATCCTCAGAGTGATAGATTAGAGGACCTTCTGGGGGCCTGCCCTGGGGGACCCCAAGAGTCCCTTTGTGCCCAGGCCCTGAAAGACACATAGCCTCTGCCTTGGGAACATGGGTGCTGGAGGTGGGGTAGATGACTGGCTGGTGTGGGCAGGATGCCAGGCCCAGAAGAAGGGCTTGATAAATACTGGTTGATGCCCATCCTCAGGGTGTGACCAGGATGTGTTGGGGGTCAGGGCTTAGTCTATGATTGCAGATCAGAAATCAGCATGTGCCCAGAGTTGGGCTCAATGTTCAAGAATCAGAGCTTGGTGTGTGATGAGGAATCAGGATCAGTATGTGATTAGGGCTTAGATGGGGATGAGGGGTCAGAACTCTAGAAACAGGGTCAGTGCTGAGTCAGGGTGTGTGAGGACTGGGAGCAGTTCTCTGTTGTGAGGTGACTGTCCCCTCTCCCTTCCTTTCTGCTCTGTCAATCCTGAAAGTTCCCAGCAAAGAATAAGCTCATGACTCTGGGCCCTACTGTGGTCAGACCACAAATGCTCATGTTGGTCCTGGCCCCTGGCCGTGTGACTTTGGGGAGGTCCCAGCCCTTCTCAGAGGTGCAGTTCTTCCAGCTCTGCTATGGGACCATCTCTGCCCCCTCTGCCAACGGCCGAGACCATGTCAAGAGAACATGCTCAGGACCATTTGCAGGGGTCCTTAAGGCCCTGAGGACACCCCCCTGGAGCTTCACAACCACAGTGCTATCTGGGTGCTGCCACCTCGCAAGGTCCTTAACCTACTTTTCCTCCACCCAGCCTCCCAGGCAGTGTCAGGAAAACCCGAGATGGCACCTGGTTCTCACAAGGAGAGTTGTAAGAATAAGTGGTTGAAATATCCCCAAACTACCACCTTCCTGCTGCTGCCTCCCCCAGAGAGACCAGAGCAGCCAAGGAGGGTGCCCAAGGAGTGGGGGCCCCTCCAGTTACATAAGCTCATCCTCGGGAGAAGGTCGAGGACTTGGCATCAACACAAAGGCCAGGAGAAAACCTGGCACCCTCAACCTCATGGCTGGGTTCTTGTCCGGTGGCCTTTGTGTGGGAGTCTGGGAGGCCTGTGCTTCTCAGGCAGACGCTGCCAGTGGCCATGAGGATTGGGTGGGAGAAATGCTTCAAAGCACTGAGTCTCAAGTCCCACCCCCCAAACAAGTGCTGAGGAAATGCTCCTTCCTCCTTTTCCTCCCTAGCAGCCTGCCCTGGGCCTGGGCTCCAGGGACCTGCTGTGTGTCCTAGGCCAGCTCCTGCACCTCTGTGAGCCATCCCCGGAGAGTGCAGGGAGATGGCAGCTGCAGCCACAGAAGGGTCTTGGCAGAGTTCAAAGTGGGATGGGACGCTCCACTGACCCTAGCCCTTTTCCTACCTGCTTGTCCCTGCCCTCTGCCCACTCTCAGCCTGTGGGGACCCACCCTGGGGGCAAGCCTGGCTCCCAGGTGCCTAATCTTCAGATGGTCCCAAGAGAAGCATGTGCCCTGCCTGGGCTGCAGGGCCCTTAGCCCTTCTGGGCCTGGCATCCTCCAAGTGACCCTCAATCTGTGAGGGGAAGTGCTTACCCAGGATTGGGGAGGGCAGGCTGGCTTCTCCAAGCCTCACTCAAGAGGTGGTGGGAATGAGGGGAGAGCCAGGGTATGAGGCTGCAGCAGGCCTGAGGCAGGTGTGGGGATTCACCTGTGGGAATGGAACAGACCAAGGTCTAGGGGCTTCCCTGTCTTCCTGCCCTGCTCAGGGAGCACCGCTAGCTCAGGAGGCTAGGAGAAAGGCCAGGAGAAAACCTGGCACCCTCAGCCTCACGGCTGGGTTCTTGTCCGGTGGCCTTTGTGTGGGAGTCTGGGAGGCCTGTGCTTCTCAAGCAGATGCTGAGAAGTGTGGGTCCTGGTGGGTAGGCACGGAGGGCTGGAGAGGGGGTACTTGTGGCTTGTCCCTGGGCCTTAGGGAAACTGCACTCCAGGGCACTGCAGAGAGTGGGGGCAGGAGCTGTAGGGAATGGGGTATGGGGAGACAAGCTCCCACCTACAGCACCCTGCTAAGCCAGAGGGGCTGTAAAAGGGCATCCTGCCCCCTGTGCTGGGCTGGGTTGTGTGGACGGAAGAGGCAGCAGTGAGGCTGGGAAACTGGCAGAAGAGAGCAGGAGGCCCTGGCTCTGAGCAGGGAGACTCGCAGTACATTGATGCTCCCAGTCCAGACTGGGCCCCCCCATTGCTCTGTAACCCGGACCAAGGCCACAGAGGCAGATGCTGTTACTGTCTCCATTTTACAGATGAAGCGGGTACAGCACAGAGGGGATAAGTGTGTTTCCTGAGGACATGTAGTTAAAAAATGGAGGTGCCAGCCCGTTGGGCTGTAGTGACTACAGTAACTCATCCAAAGGTACTCCCCCCCTCTCTCCTGGAGCCCTATGTGGGAACAGGAGGGTCTGGGCTCACCTGGTCACCAGCTGGGCCTATAGCCATAGCACTTGCACCCTCTGCCTGGGACCCCTGCCATGGAGGGAACCTCAGTACTTGGGTGGAGGCCAGAAACTGGCTGGGATGACCATCCGGAGAGGTACTTTCCAGTACAGTAGCACCAACCATATGTGACTATTTAAGTTTCCACGAATTTAAAGTCAGTAAAATTAAAAATTCAGTTTCCTAGTCCATAAGCCACATTTCAAGCACTCAGCAGCCACTGTGGCCAGTGCGGCCTTGCAACAAGGCGCAGACATGGGACATTGCTACTGTTGCAGGAGGTTTCCTGGACAGATGCCTCGAGAGACTGTTCCCAAGCTCAGGTGCCTAGGCCTCAAGGTGAGGCCTTCTCTATTCTTTGCCACCCCAGTCCAGGGTGGCAGCCCAGGAAAGAGGCGAGAAGAGGCCAGGAAGGAAGACAGAAAGGGGGAAGGGGCTTGTGGGGGGATTGCCAGCCTCCTGGGTCCTTTTAGCCTCCTGGAGGCCTGGGCTGGGGTGCCTGGGCCTACCTCCTTATAACCCTTCTCCCTCGCCTCTGGCCCTGCAGTGGGGTGGCTGGAAAGCAATCCAGACCTGAGTCCCCTCCACATGTGGGGTGGAACTTCAGAGAACTGAGACTGACTGCATCTCCCCAGACCTCCACTTGTGCTTGTCTTTGTTACCCTTAACCTTGGGTGGGTGCAGCGTCCTTATGGAGGGTCAGACTACTCTGCTTCCCTTCCCTGGGCACAGGCAGGGGTAGGGGGCTCTGCACAAAGGGGCCAGGGAGGATCCCAGAATGTTTGACCTTGATGATGGGTGTGCTTAGACAGGGGTGACTGCAACATGCCTGGGACACAGAAATGAGCCATGCCTGATTATGAGAAGACCAAGGCAGGCTTCTTGGAGGAGAAGCCAGCAGTCTCACTTTAGAACCTTGTTAATGGGAGCCACTGCCCTCGCCATCACTTTCTCAAAGTAACCCCCTTTTTCCTGACTTTCCTAACATCTTCACAACACAGGGGGCCTTTGGGCTGATCTGGGCGTTCAGGGCCTTAGGGGTGCACCATGACAAAGCTGGCAGAGGGCAGGGCCTCGGTGGCGGCATGGCAGGAACTCTAAATGTCTTGACTGGGAGGCCAACTGCAGCATGTTGCTCCCACAATTAATTACCATGCCTGTGAATCGCCAACTACTCGCTGTGTGCAGCCTGCACGGCACACAGGGCCTTCAGCCCCTGGCCTGGGGAGCTCATGAGTGGCTAGAAATCCTGCCTTCCTCCCACGACACTTCAGCTCTGGGTGGTGGTGGTGGGGGGAGTCCCTGAAGTCAGGGTGGGAACTCAGACAAGACTCAGGGAGCTTGGATCTAGCCTGCCCTGGTGTCGCCTGTGATCTCCCTGAGGATGAGATGGTCCTATGTGAAATAGCTGGAAATATATAGGTCAGCAGTTCTCAACTTGTGGGTCACAATCCATAGGAACTGTGTTGAAGGGTTGTGGCATTAGGAAGGTTGAGAACCACTGAGATATAGGTCTTCGAGGCGCTCTTCCCACTCCCCCTCTGGGGATACCCTGGCCCTGCCCCACCTCTATTTTCCATCCCTCAGGGATGTCTTAGAGTCTACAAGGAGCCTTGGGACAAAGGTCTGGTTGTAAACTGCCACAGGTCAGGACACACGTGCAATGAGTTTGATTTCAGAAAGAGGGTCACGGTTGGGTCTAAGGCTATGGTCAGGGACTGGTCAGGGCAAGAAGAGGTACTGCAGGAAGCACAGCTGCGGCCACCAATTCCACCCTCCAGGTGCTAAGCCAAACCTGGCTTTCTTGGGGTTATGGCCAGGCTCCCAGAAAGAGACGAATTTGGGTGTGAGGTGTGCAGTGGCAAGGAGAGTGTGGGATGTCAATTGAGGCAAATCACAGGAAAACCAGCCATTGGTTTAGCATTCTAGAATCCTGGAGTGTCTATGCTGTTAGAAGCCTTCAAAATCATTAAGTCAAGGTATGCATGTACCAACAGGGAAACTGAGGCTGTAGGAGGGCGAATGTGACTTTTTGAGGGCAGGCAGCTGGGAGTTGACTCTCGTGGGCAGAGCGCAGAACTCCCTACACCTGATCACCAGGGGCCAGTGACCTCCTCTTCTTTGTGCATTGGAAGGTGGGGCTATCTAGTCCTGGATCAGAGTTGGGGGGGGCAATTTTCTAAAAGGGCAGGCTAGGGAGGGAAGCGGGAGCCCCAAGTAGGCAGGGAAAGGCACAGACCTGCCTAGAAGCCCCCTTGTGAGAGGGGAGACCTCTTTGCCCTGGACAACCAAGTTGGTGGAGCCTCCGCCTTGTCCTGAGTCCCCAAGGTGGAATCCCAAAGCAGGGAAGAAGGGGCTGATGACAGAACAAGGGCTGAAATCCCACTCCAAGATGCTGCCGCCTCACAGCAGCCTCGAGGCCTAACGTCAGAGGCCCCCTGGTGGCCACGGATGCCTGTGCAGCCAGGAGACCAGAGCAAGGTCGACCAGCGCCAGTATCCCAGTATCCGGTTGAGAGTGGGCAGGGGAGGCAGCAGGTCCTCACAGGCAGCCCCAGGCACCCCTCCTCTTTGTCTATAATATCCCCCAAAGACTTGGGGAAGAAGGCTTATTCCCAGGAAGAAGGTATTGTGCTGCCCATGAGGCTAGAGGGGATGGGGAACCTCTCCCAACCTTCCCTTACTGCCTCTAAGTCTGAGCCTCTGTGGCCCTTCTAACCAGTCCCTCAGGACACCCCTGGCTGGCCTTTCACAAGGGTTGCTTTGGACACAGTTCTGTCTGGTGAGCCTTGAGCCCCCACTTCAGTGCTTGACATGGTGGTCAGAGGGAGATGGCATTGATTAGGGGCCAGGGCAGGACAATGTGGGGGTGGGTGCTGGCTTTCAGGCTGAGAGTGTGACAGTGACTGTGAATTAATGGTGCTTGTGACAGAGGTGCCTCCCTAACAGAGACCCCGACTGGATCTGCTGAGAGAAGCAGACAGGTGGACCAGATGTCGGGCTTGAGCAGCAATGGTGCCAATGGCCTGCTCAGATGGTAAGCGAGCAAAGCATTGGACATCCATGCAGAGAGTTTCACATCAGCGTGGACCACAATGGTAAAACAGAGAAAGGGGCTTGAGACAGAAACTCCCTGCTGGAGAAGGACCTGAGGTCACTCTCTTGAGGTCATTCCTCTGGGACTCTGGTTCTCGTGCTAAAGAGCCCCCTTTGGGCACCTGGCCAGAGCTCCAAGCAGAAGAGGGACTGCAGATGCTTTGTCCTGGGAGATGAGGCAGCCAAAGGGGCCTGTCTCCATCAGATGCAGGCCTGGGATGTCTTGAATGTCACCAAGACAAAGGAGAATGGACGATGGGAAGACTGGCCTGGAGACAGCCGCACAGGGTCAGTGGCTGGCTAAACCTCCCTTTCAGGCCCATCTCCTTTTGGTTCCCTCCTCAAACTCCTCCCCTCAGCATTGAGCAGAACGGGAGTGGCCTTGAGGAAGGCCTGGGCAAACCCAACCTGAGCAGTTCGCAGCCCTCTCAGTCCCAACAGCTGATCCTCTTGGATGGGGTCTGGGGCGTGTGCCTCTGACTCTCCTGCCCACCAGCCCACTCGCACACTCTTCTCCACGCACCATCCTTCCATCTGGGCACCCCCATCCACTCAACCCTGCACCTAGGCTGTCCACCCCTCACCCTACCAGGCTCACCTCTCTCCTTCACTCCCCCCTTCCATCCATTCTTCCATGGGTCCTTTCAGTCATCTGTCCATCGAACCGTCCCTTCCCATCACTTCCTTCTACATCCACCGGCCTCGTCCACCCACGCACCTGTATTGTCCATTCACACCCCCAACTTCCGTCTCTCCATTCATTCGTCGGACCCTCCATCACCCACCATCCATCCATCCAGGCGGCCACTCCCCTGCTCCTGGGGAGGCAGAGAGCAGAGACCCAACTCTCGGCTTTCCTTCCGCACCAGGCCGGGGCTGGGCTTCCCCAGGTGCGCGCTGAGTGCGCGGCTCATCCGCCCCCCACCCCCGCCCCCCGCTCGCGCTCCCCCTCTAATGTGTGATCTGGAAGCTCTATAAAGCCTGATGTAATCCGTAATGCAGTCTCTGGCTCCCGATTCGGGATCCAGTTTCAGAGAGCGAGAGATTGGGGAGCGCCGGCAGCCGGGTGGGGGGAAGCTGCTCTCGCCTCTCTCCTCCTCCTCCTCAACGTCCTCGGCCTCCTCCTCCCCCCCCGCGCCGCCCCGCCCCCGGCTCGGCTCGGCTGGCCCCCCCCTCAGGAAGGGGAAAAAAGGCGAGAAGAGCGGGGCAGGCGAGAGGAGCGGAGCGGCGGCGGCCGGAGAGGGAGCGGCGGGCGCAGGCGGCGGCGGCGGGCGCGGCGTTGGCGGCGGCCCCGGCGGAGAGAGCGCGGAGCCGGCGAGCCGGGAGCACAGGCGGCCGTGCCGCGTCCTGGCCGGGCCCGGGCCCGCGCGCCCCGCACAGCCCGCAGCGCGGGCATCGGGACCCTCTGGACGCCCGGGGGCTCCTGCGGACTGGGAGAAGGGAGGGGACCTGCGCGCGCCTGCGGGTGCGCTCCAAGGGGCGTCCCGGCGAGGCCCGGAGACGGCTGGGGGCGGCGGCGGCAGGAAGAGCCCCCCCTCAGGTCCGGGGCTGGACTCGGCCGCTGGCGACGCGGGGCGCTCCCTGGGATTTGCAACTCGCCGGATCAAGTCCTCGCCGGCGGGGCCGCCGCTGCTGGGGAAGGTAAGAAAGGCTTCGGCGAGGGTTTGGGGTCGTGGCGGGAGGGGGCTCAGCGAGGGCGGGAGGAGGCGGGGGAGGGGCGGGCGCCCGGACTTCCTAACTTCGCCGTTTGGGGCTTCTTCGCAGCTCCGAGGTTTGCGCTGGGAGCTCGGGAGTTTGGACCCCCCAATCCCCGCCAGCCCCTTGCTTCCTCCAGCGGTGGCAAGGAGAGTGGCAGGTCCTTGCAAGCCCGCATTGGGCAGGCTGAGGAGGGGGCGACCCTGGACGTAGGAGAGGCTGCTCTGCGTTGTTCACCTCCCCCCCAATCCATACACTCAGCCTGGCAGGCTGGCACCCTCCCCATCACATGCACAGACCCAGAGCAGGCTGGGGAGGGCGTTCCCCTTGCACCCCCAACGCATACCGACGCCGGCAGGGGTCTAAGGGAACCCCTCGTCGGCCCCCCTCAGCCACACATAGACCCGGACAGGCTCAGGAGAGATGCCCCTCGTATGTACCCTTTTCTAATCACATCTAGAGCCCCCTACAGACATTATATAGGGGCCTGAGACGTCCTCCCTCCACGCACAGAGCCGGGGGCAGGCTTGAGAAGCACCCAGACTCCTTGAAGCCGTTACCATAGACCTGCCATTGGCAATGGAGACTCCTCTGAGAGGTTCTTCACCCCCTCTCCCAATTCTGCTGGAGGGCTATTTTGGCGCCCCCCCCCCAACACACTCGAACGCCCTCGCTCGTTCTCTCCTTGTCTACCTTTCCACTCGGTCGGACAGGCCGCGCGAATCCGGCGTTCTGAACTTTGGGTCAGCATCATACCCTCTCCTCGCAAAGCTGCGGGGCCGGGCGCCGAGCACTCCCGGGTCCGCGTCCCCAGCGAGCTGAGGCCGCTGGCCCTCCAGTACCGCCGCGTTCGTAAGAGCCGCGCAGAGCTGCCTGGAGGAAGGAGCATGGCCCCCGCCCCCTCCCGGGGAATACGGGAGCTTTGGCCCCGGCCAGGAGCCCTCTCCGCTGGTTCCGCAGCCCCCCGGGCGGAGCAGAGAGCGCCTCTGGCATTGGGAGGGGGCGGCGGAGCCGAGAACCTCCGCCGAGCGAGGTGGCGGAGAGGCTTATTGGAGGCTGCGGCTCGCAGCCCCGGTCCCTCCGCCCGGCAGCGGTGGCTCCTGCTTGGTCACTGCCTGGCAGCCCCAGCTAGCGCCCAGCCTGGCGCCGAGACCCAGGCCCGCTGGGCAGCATAATCCTTCCACTCTTATTTTGGGTTTCCAAGTTTCTCGGAGTGTAGGGACCTGGGCTGGGACCTGAAGAGCCCTAACTCTCTTCCCTCAGCACCCTTCCCTTGGAGAGCTCCCCGTCATTCCCCCGCCGCTGGGGCGCAGATTCCTCAGCGGCACCTCCCGAATAGTTGAAAGGCAGGAAGGAGTGTGGGTGGGCAAGGGGCGCAGCCCCGCTCCAAAGAAAGAGCTTGGCGTGTGTTAGGGAGGGGGCTGGGAGGTCCGCGGGGACCAAGTAGACCCTCCGTGCCCTCCTGGTCAGACACAGACAGACACACGCCCCCTCCAAAGAAGAGCCGCCGCGGGTGAGAAGCAGCGGTGGCGCGGGCGGAAGCGTGGGGGTAACGGAAGCCGGGGACCCTCTTCTTATCTGGGAGGTCGCATACCGTGTTTGGGGTCTGGGGGAGCTACTATAACGTCCCCCAGAACCCTCAAGCATTCCATTCTTCGGCGACCCTCGCAGCTGAGGAGGCAAAAAAGGAGGTCGAGGGGGAAGCCTTTCCTTTCTGGACCTGGGGTGGCAGCAAAACTCTACGCCCTGCTCGCCGGGGTGCCGCCAGGTCCGGCTTTGAGAACCCCAGCAAGGTCAAGCAGGGGAAGGGGGTAGCGGAGGGGTTCCGGGGCGCGCCCCCGCCCACAAGCAGTCGGGACCTGGGAAGCGGGTGTGGGCAGCCCGCAGAGTCAGTCCCGGGCGCCCGCCGCCCGCGCCGGGTCCCTGGAGGCGGATGTCGGAGCGCCCGGCGCTCTCCCTCTTGGCTCGCTCGCTGGTCCTCGTAGCTGCTTTCAGACTTGTTGCGCCTCTATCTGGGGGGCGGGAGGCTGGCCCAGGAGCTCCGAGCCTGGAGGCCGGGGGTGCGCCGGAGCAGCACGCGGCTCCACGGGCGGGCGTTGCGCTGGGGGCGAGAGCGGGCACTTTGCCGCCTCCGATACCTGGGAAGGGCGCCTGTTGCCGCCGCGGTCCCGCGCGGGGGCGGAGAGAGGGCGACTCGTAGCCCTCGGCATCACTCCTCCGGATCCCGGGCCAGGGAAGGGACCAGTCAAGCTGTGGAGCCCTGCTGGTCCCTTCCCGTGCTCCAGGCTCCGGGCCCTCTTGGCCTCGGTGTCCGCGTCTGTGTAATGGGGCGCAGGCTCTGCTCTCGGAGCCCTCCCAGCCCCGACCCTTCGCGCGCGCTCATCCCCAGATCTAATGTGCTGGGTCCGCAGCGTGCTGAGTCTGCGGCGTCCGGACGCGCTGGGTCGCAGGGACCTCGGGCCTGCGGCCACACAGCCGCGGGGCCGGGCAGGGGCGGGTTCCTGGCAAGGCCGGCCGAGCGCTCCAGGCTCAGGCAGCCTCCTACGGCGCCCTCTCCCCCTGGCCTGCTGGCCTGGCCCGGTCCTGCCTCCTGGAGCGGGCCTCTAGGCCTCGGAGCTGGTCTCCTGGGGACGACGGGGGGCTCCAGGCCCAGGCGGCAGGCGCGGGGCTGCAGTGGCGGAGGGCGGAGGACCGGGCGCGCCTCCCCGTACGGCCGAGAGAGGGCGCCCGCGCCGCTCCCGAGCCGCCCCGCCCGCCCCTTCCGTCTCCTCCGCGGCCGGCCCGCGACTCAGGCCCCATCTTGGGCAGCCCCAGCCGCGACTGCCTCTTCTCACCTGCCGGTCGGCTCCCGCCGCCGGAGCCGGTGACGCGCCTCGCGTGTCACCCTGAGTCCGCGTCTCTCCTGGCCCCCGTTCCCCATACGCCGTACACAGGCATGAACAAGCGTGTTTGTGTGCATGTGTACATGTGTGCCACGCGTGCACGTGCGTGTCTGTCCGGTGGGCTGCGGGCACATGTGTGCAGGCATGCAGACTTCCACATGTGTGAGCGTGGCACGGCGGAGGACTCGTATGAGTTGCTGTGGGTGCAAGATTTGGTCAGACCACACTGTGTCTGCCTGCTGTGCACCTTGGAAGAAGTCCCTAACACCACCTAGACACTGACCCTGGAGGGTGTGTCAACCCCCCAGCTGCACCCCCTGCTCTGCTCTCCCACTGTCCTCTGGAACTCTCCGGCCTCCCTGACTGCAGCTGGGCCACTGGGCAGAGCTGCGGTTTCTAAATAAACACACAGGGCCGGGGATCCCCTGCACACAGATGAAGTGACCGCGGTGGTGCCAACGTGCACATACTCACACTGGGAGACAGCAGTGGACAAAGAAGAGGGCCTGGTTCCTGTCCATCCCTCTCCCAAGTGCCAAGGCCAGTGGGGGTGTGGGAGGAAGAGACCCATGGGGGCTCCCCAGGAGGCTTCCAAAGGCCAAAGCAACCAGCCGGCCGGGCGGAAGGGGTGGGTAGATGGGCAGTGAAGGGGTCAGAAGGTCTGGACAAAGGGAACAGCCAGGCAAAGGCCCTGAGGGCAGCCCAGGTGTGAGGAATAGACAGGAGTTGGAAGGAGGGTCCATGGCAGGACTGGGGCTTCAGAAGGAGAAGACCACACCTCAGAGCCCTGGAGGCCTCGGCCTGTGTCCTGGGTACATGAGGAGCCACAGGAGGGTCTTAAACAATGTTGATGACTTTGCTGATGGGCTTGCCAAAGGGATGATAGGTGTACCTTTGAGCAGCTGGGTCACAGGGGACATAATGCATTCACTGTTGTATGGGGCTGCCCATGCCCATAGCTACATTGCACAAGACACACCCAATTCATCATAGCAGGCTGCAGCCAGCCCTGACACAACTCACGACCTACACACACACACACACACGTATACAAACAGTGCGTGCAGCCTAAACAGGTGCACAGTGCAAACACAGGTGTCCTCACAAAGAAAAGTAACACTCAGAATGCTGGTATTCCACTGCCCTGATGCCTTTGCCCAGTTGTGGGCTCATGGGGACAAAGGCCAGTGCGAGCACACAGCAAGCTGCCTCGTCTACACGGCCATTTTCACAAACAAACCTGCACCCTCCCACACCTTCCTCCTTCCTCCAGTCGTCACCACTGGCCACAGCATTCTCATCTGTCAGCAGCCGCCATCACCCCACCCCTATCACCTTACCATTCCCCCGCCTCCCATTAGCAACACCAGCCCCAGCCATCTCCCTCTGTAGGGTCTGTCACCTGGCCCTCACCCCTGGCTCCTATCTCCTGCTCAGGCTCCCACTGTGGTCTTGCTGCTGTTGGCATCTGTCCTGGGCATTCTCCTCCAGGGCTTGGTCAGAAGTGTATACTGACTTCTCTCTGCAGTTTCCCTCTCTGCAGCTTCCCTGTAAGGCCAGTGCAAAGCAGACTGGCCCATAGGGTGACTGTGTCATCTGGCCCAGAGCAGCCAGAGATCAGGGCCTTGTGCAGGGGCAGATTACTGGGAGCTCCGAGGCCAGGGTGGATAGAGAGATGAGACCCAGGCTGATGGCAGGAAGGTATGCAACTCCCTGTCCCTCCTTGCACTTAATGGGGGGCCAGTTTTGAGAGTGCTGACTGTTGGGGTTGAGGGGCCCTTGAAGTGGGAGACAGGCATATGTGAGGTGTCTTGGGTTGTAGCAGGGTGCATCCTGGGCCTATGTCACCTATTCTGGCAAACCTGGATGGGTGCTGAGGGAGTCCCACAAAGCCTCAACCTAAACTCCCTGACCCCACTGTGCTGTGCCCCCCCCAGGCCCCACCTTCAGAAAGCTGGTCCAGACCTTGCAGGCAGCTCCTTGGGAAAGTCTCCTCTTCTGCAATGGTCTCAGACAGCCCTGTCCTCACCCCTTGAACACGCAGATGTGTACATGCACTTGCAGCTTATGTACTGCACTGCACACTCTGCTCTGCACGCATGTCATACACACAATCCTCCCGTGCATGCACACTCATACACTTGTAACTCACTGAAGAAACATGCACACACCTGTGAACATGCAAACTCATGCCACATTAGCATATATTGTGTGCACAACCATGCTTGTAACACAGACACTGCACGTCACCACTTGAACGCTCACCCAATGTGTAATCACATGCCTGCTCATTCCCGGCATGCACATTTACACACGAACACGTGGCATCACACACACAGCCATACACAAATCTCGGAGTCCTCGGTGCCCAGCCTGCCCCACCCACAGGACACATACCCTCTGCTCCTCCTGGAAGCTCAGGCAGGTCTAGTCTTGGGGCTGTCCCCCCATGTCCACACACCCACCTGCCCACCAGGGCATATAGGGGCCCAGGTTGGGACTTGTTCCCAGGGTGTAGCCTGCCATCAGGGAACTCAGTGTCCCATCTCAGCATGGGTTTGGAATGTCTGCCCTGCCTCTGTGGGGTGACAGTTAGTCTTGTTAGCGGCTGGCGAGATCAGGGTAGGTGCTGGGGGAAGCCAGGAGACCTGCCCCAGTGGGCGTCTGGGCTAAGTGTCAGTCTCCCACTCTGATCCTATCCACTGCTGCCACCCCTAGGCTGACCAGGCAGCCCTGCCCTTGGGGACAGTTCCTATTATGATGGAGCCATCCTCATTCTGGCCTCAGACCTTCCCTGAGATGTCCCCTGGATCTCAGCACAGCAGAGGGGGAGGGCATGGAAAGGCAGGGGGCTTCGGCATAAAGTGTCCGTAGGGGCTGCAGGTGGTTTGGGGTGACTGGCCTGAGGCTAGACATGGTGCAGTGACCCAGGGGCCTAAGTCCCATTGGAGAGCTGGTCTCTAACCTGGGTCAAGGTTGTCTGCGCAGTAGGGGTGGGATGGGGGTGGTACCTGAGACCATTGTTCAGACTCTCTGGGCCTTAGTCTCTACATCTGTGGAGTGTGGGTGATGGCCACCTTGCCCTCTGGGTGGGGGTGACTGGAGGAGAGTCTGTCTAGGGCAGAACCTAGCACCACACAGGCCCCTTCCGCTCTGGCCCCGCAGTGGGCCCTCCAGGGGTGCTGGCCCCGGCAGAGCTGCTACATAGGCTGTGTGGGCAGACGGTGGCCATAGGTTGGGCAGGCAGGCTTTTCTGGAACCCCTTTTTCATTTTGGCCTGTCCCTGGCTCCCTGGCCACCTCCTCATGGCTCAGAGGGCCCTGAGATGTGCACACAGGCTGTCCTGGGCCTATGTTCCCTATCAGATGCCCTGCCAGGGCCCCACAGGTGTGTGGTGGTGCTGCCTCTGCTTCCGGTGACCAGGCTGCTGGAATGGCTTCAGTCTGGGAGCCCCCCGGGGAGATGTGGGGGCATGCTGAGCCAGGAGGGCTGGCCACCGGCCTCCCAGCACCCTGGGCAGTCAGTGCTGAGGGTGCCCCTCCCCTCCCCCAGTGCAGCCTTTTCTCAGGACACACAGGCGGGCACTGTTCAGAAGGCCAGCAGGACAACAGAGTGCCTTTTGTGGCTGGTGTCTGGGGATGTCATTGGTGGCCTAGGGTGGGCGGGCCAGGGATGTAGGAGGCCTGGGCCTGGGGTCGTGTCTATGGATGTGGACTGGGTCTGGGGTGGCAGGGGTCAGTGCTGAGCCTTGGGCAGGTGCACAGTGGCCTGGTGAGCAGGGACTCGCATAGCAGCTCCCAGTTGGATGGTGGGAGCTGAGGTGCAGGGTGACCAGAATCCAGGGCTGGATCTGGGATTGGGGTGTGCGGTTTGCCTGGACATGGACAGGTGCCTGAGAGGTGGTGGGAGGTGGGTGTGGTTGCCTCACAGGGGTGTGCTGTGCTGGGGTTATACTCTCCTGCCTCCCCCAGAGGCTGTGAGGTTGACTAAGGGGTCCCCTGCAATGCCAGGCCTGTCTTGGCCTGCAGTCAATACTTGTGAACCTCAGGATAGGGAATCTTTCCTCTTGGTGTGAACCCTCTGGCCTCTTTTCTCTCAGCCCTGGTGGCCTCCACCCTGTCAGCCCTGCCCAGAGACCTGTGCAGTCCCCACCTCACCCAAGGCCACTCTGAGAGGCAGAGAGTGCTCTGCATCCAGAGAAGCCAACTAGCTTCTTCAGCAGCAGGAGGGATGGGGGCTAGACACCAGGAAGAACTGCCTGGCAATAGGGCAGCGTGACCCTGAAGAGAGTGACAGGAGTGGTGGGGCCTTGGGGGAGACTTGACACTAATTGGTCACTGTCCTTGGGAACATGAAGGGCAGCAGGTTATGGGGAACCCATTACCAGAGAGGGGCCTACGGGGGGTGGTGGTGATACAGTTGCTGGCTCCTGGTGAGAGAGTTGATGACATCTTGCAGTTAAGTTGTGGACACCTCATGAGAGGCTCACCAGTGACCACAATGGGCCTGGGCACCAGGGCCCAGAGCCCAGAGCTTTCTTGCTTGTCGCCTATGACTGCAGGTGTGCAGATCTCTAACGGTCAGTGGAGACCTGGGACAGGGTGGGTTGAGGCAGTCAGGCCTGGGCTGGTCACAGATGAGCCATGCAGGTCTCTACCTTCAGGGTCCTTGTGGAAACGACCAGAGAAGCTGAGACCCTTGTCAGAGAAGCACCGTGTGGGTGCTGAGCGCTGGCACTCAGAGTCTGTTTAGTTCAACCCTACAGGGGCCCTGACCCTCCTGACTGAGGCGGTCTGAGTGCTGAGTTTGGCCAAGGGAGGAGGTGTGAGCCAGGCTGGGCAGAGAGGGCACTATGCCAGGCAGAGCTAGCATTTGCTTTGGGCCTGGTCCTCTTTCCCTGGGGCCCCTGACCTTTGGGGAACACTAAACACACCTTCCCCAGGTCTGTCTCTGGTCTCGGGCTCTCCCTCCGCCATGCAACCTCATATAAGCATGCCACGTGTGTTTCTGTGCAGTCTTCATACCCCGGAACTCATGTGCACACTAGCACACACACAAACACCCACACAGGTTGACCTCTGCCCTCCCGTCTCAGTGAGGGCCACCACCCCTCCCCCACTTGCCCTTGGAAGTCTCCTGTGACCCTCTGTCCCCACTGACTGCCCTAGCCTAGATACTACTACACAGGCCCACCCCTGCCTTAGCAGGCAGAGGGAGCCCTGGGTGGAGTACAGATCTGGACCTGACACCCATGCACCTTCAGGCACCTCTCCTGGATGCCCTACCTTATTGTGGCTTGACTATCAGCTCAGCCTGACATGGGGGACTGAAGCCCAGGGAGGTGGTTCCTGGTGCCCCCAGCCCTGCCATCTCTGGGCCTCTCTGGGTGTGGGAAGGCTTTGCGTACAGGGAGCTGGTCAGAGGGCGGATGTGGCAGGTGGGGGGCTAGTGCCTGCTGGCAAGCATAGACACTGTCCACACTGACGGCCTGGGCCTCCTGTCCCACTCTGCCCTATGGCCCAGCCAGAAAAGGCAGGGCCAGGCTGGTTGTGTAGTTGTCAAACTCCCTTTTGCTGGGTGGGACGGCCTTTGGCAACCGAGCCTGCCCCAAATCCTGGGGCTGGAGCAGTTTGAGTCCAAGGCATTTTAGGGGATGTCAGGGTGCCAGGGAGTGACCTGAGCCCTATTGCTCCCCTCCCCATCCTGCTCCCTGGTGGCCCCCACAGGCCTCCCTGCAGAACCCCAGAGAACACAGGCTTAGCTGACAGTCCTGGGCTGGAACCCTACCTCAGGTGCCCAGGGCTAGCTCTGAGGCCCCACCATGGTGTGGCTGGCCTGTGGCACTCAGTGTACCCATCTGTAAAATGGAGCCATAACAAGTTACCCCTGGGATTTCTGCCTTAAAGACAAAGTGCCTGGCACAGGATTGCTCTCAACTTGAGTCCCATCTCCTACCACAAGCTTGAGATGATTCTTCTATGTTTTCTCACTGAGCTGGGGCAGGCGCAGTCCATACAGTGTTGTGGGCATGATCCCCCTTCTTCCAGCACCATATGGCCACGCATACGAGGCTATCTATTCCAGACTGCACCTGTTTTCCAGACAAGATGACTGAGGCCCTAGAGGACTTCATCCTGTCCACAGGCCTGCCCACGGTGGCTGGTGCTTTCTCATCTGGGCTTCTGCACCTGCTCCTGGCATTCTAGACCCCAGAGCCAGCCCCCTTCTGGGAGGGCTATGGGGTGGAGCCACCAGGGGCCAGGATGAGGAGGGGAGATCTAAGCATCTCAAGCAGTGCAGATCCCTTTAGGAGGAAAGTGGTGGATTTGGGGGTGCCACATAATCAAAATTAGGGATGACAGAATTGCCTGAGGCCTCCTTGGCACCGTGAGCAGGGGATGGTCAGAGTTTGGACACTGCCACAAGGTGGGAGGTGGGACTGAAGTTTCTCTGGGCTTTGTGACATTGGTCTAAGGCTGCAGGTGATTCCTGGGACTTGTGGATATTAGGGAGGAGCCTGCCCAGGGATGGGGGTCCAGCCTGGGCCTGGTGGCAGCCTTGCCATTAGGTCCCAGCTGGGAGTAGGGGAGAGGGCCCAGAAACTGGACTAGGCTGGGCTCAGGTAAAGCTCCAAGTTGGAGCCCCAAGCAAATAGTGCCGCCTCTGCCTCTTGGTACCCTGGCTACAGCTCTCACGCTCCGTGAGATGAAGTGGATGGCCAGGGCATGTGGACTCTTCAATTCCCATGTGCACAGAAGGGAGGTCATGCCCAAACCCCCAGTGTGTCCAGGGTGGGGCTAGAGGAGGGGTTTCTGGGAGGTAGTGGCCATGGGCAGCATCTCCCCAGGGCTACCCCAGAGGTGCCAGGAGGAGAAGCTTGAATTGTTGGTTTGTGCTTTTTAAAAAAATTCACTTGTGGAAAGGCTGAAGCTTTGTCACTAAAGAGACCTCAGAGGGCTGAATTTGGCCACATTTACTCCCTGGGAACCCAGAAACCCCTGCCTGCTTCCTCTTCCTGCTGGGGTCACTTCCTGTGCCTCTCTGGCTAAACACCTACCTCCCCCCATCTAGCTCTTACCCTCTTGCTGAGAGCAGTGAGGCTCCCACCCCTACTTTACAGATGAGGAAACTGAGGCTCTGCAGTGAGGGACTTGCCAGAGGCCACACTGCCATAAGAGGTGGAGCCCCAAGCCAGCTGCCAGTGTCCTAGCTCCCATCAGCTCGGAGCCTCAGCTGAGGCTGGGACCAGGCCCATTGGCTGCCTGAGCCCAGTGCCTCGCTCTGCCTACAAGGCCCGTGCAGGAAGGACGCCAGGAGGGGACTGCAGAGCAGTGACTGACCTTGTGTCTCCGGCCAGCTGGGTCCAGACAGCAGGAAGTAGCAAGTCCATGGGCAGGCGGCCGGCGTGTGCACGGTCAGCAGAGTGGGGCGTCCGCACCAGGAGGCCGGGTGGGCTGGGGGAGGAGGAATGGCTACAGCTTCCCCTCCCTCCCCACTGGTATGGTGCCTGGGTGGGATGGACAGCCTGGGTAGGGGTGTTGGGGACAGTGGAGACACTGAGGTCTGGAGACAGAGGAAATTTGTCTAGGCCTACAACCAGGTGGCTCTGCTGTGTCCCTGATTACATGTGGCTCATATGTGGCCAGTGTGAGTATACAGTCACCTAGCCAGGGCCCTCTACTGGAACTGAGACATGTCACCCAATGTCACAAGTTTGGGGCCAGTTGCCGCTCTGCCACCCATTCTCTGTGGATCCTTATTCTCTCTGAGCCTCAGTTTCCCCATCACAAAATTATGAGTAATGGTGCTGCCCTCACAGAGGCAGAGGTGGGGCGAGGTGGCTCCTGGTGGCTCCACCTGCTGTCCCTCCCCAGGCTTTGCTCCTGGAGCTGTCTGGAGCAATGGGGTGAGGGGACCCTGGCACTGAAGGCGAGTGGCAGGCCCAGGAGGGAGACTGCTTGGCAGGTGCATGAGGGGAAAGCTAGGACAGGCAGGAGGCTGGCTGATGACATCCATGGCAGGTGCAAGGATCTGAACACTCCTGCTTTGGATGTCTGCCCCTGGATGGGACATGAGGCACCTTGCTGCCCTGACTGGTCCTTGCCCCTGCACGTGGATGTGCTAGTGGGTAGCGGACACAGGTGGACTGAGCAGGTGCCTGGGAGGGCTTCAGGCCTGTATGTGGCCACAGCCCTCCTGCCCTCGCTGGGAGCCAGGATGTGTTGGAGAGGTACCCAACCCAGCCCGTACCTCCTCAGGGGCTCACTCTCACCCTTCTGCTCTTCTTTTTCTAGCTGCGGCTGGTGGCCACTGGCAGGTGCCAGGGCCCGGCACTTTCGAAGCCGTCATTGCCCTCTCTGTTACCTGAAGCCAGGCTCTCTCCCCACCCCGCCCTTGTCCTACACCCGCACTCCCAGCCCCCTGTCCCTGCCTGCTGCCGGACCCTGGCATGTCCAGGCCTGGCCCGCACCTGCCTGCCCAGCCCACAGAAGCCTGGCGGCCGCGAGAGCTAGGATGAGGGGCCAGGCCGCTGCGCCGAGCCCTGTCTGGATCCTCGCCCCGTTCCTGCTGCTGCTGCTGCTGCTGGGGCGCCGAGCACGTGCGGCCATCGGGGCAGAAGTGGGGCCCGGGGCCCAGCCGTGTGCCACACTAGTGCAGGGCAAGTTCTTCGGCTACTTCTCAGCGGCTGCCGTGTTCCCGGCCAATGCCTCGCGCTGCTCCTGGACCCTACGCAACCCAGACCCACGGCGCTACACGCTCTACATGAAGGTGGCCAAGGCGCCCACTCCCTGCAGCGGCCCGGGCCGTATCCACACCTACCAGTTCGACTCCTTTCTGGAGTCTACCCGCACCTACCTGGGTGTGGAGAGCTTCGACGAGGTGCTGCGGCTGTGTGATCCCTCTGCGCCCCTCGCCTTTCTGCAGGCCAGCAAGCAGTTCCTGCAGATGCGCCGCCAGCTGCCTCCCCATGACCCTGACCTCAGCCTCCTGGGCGGGCCCACAGGCCCTGGCGATGACTTCTCAGTGGAGTACCTGGTCGTGGGCAACCGCAACCCCAGCAGGGCCGCCTGCCAGATGCTGTGCCGCTGGCTGGACGCCTGTCTGGCCGGCAGCCGTAGCTCACACCCCTGTGGCATCATGCAGACACCCTGTGCCTGCCTGGGCGGTGACACTGGTGACCCTGATGCTGGCACCCTGGTCCCCCGTGGGGATGTCTGCTTGAGAGACTCTGTAGCCGGAGGCCCTGAAAACTGCCTTACCAGCCTCACCCAGGACCGAGGGGGGCATGGCGCCGCAGGTGAGAGGCTGCGGGAGAAGACCTAGGGGTGGCTCTGCAGATAGGGTGGGGCGGAAAGGTCCCCAGGCTGCGTGGCCATCACCACCCCCCATCCCCAGCAGGGGAGCACACGGTTCATGTTCACCATGGTAGGCCCAGGGCATGGGGCCGGGCCCCTGGTAGGTGCTTGTCCAGCGTTGAATGAACGAATGAAGGAAGGAGCAGTAGGGCCTACCATCCTCCAGGATGAGGAGTTGAAATTCCTGGCTGGGAGCACCCCCAAGGAGACCCCTGAGAGCAGTGGCAGGGCCGCCTTCATCGTACGGCTGCTGTGCACTCGGGCCAGGGGACCTTGTTGAAAGTTCTGGGAGCTGTGAGAGAATGGAATTTCAGGTAGAGGGGACAGGTTGGTCCTGTGGGGTGTCAGCCCTTGGAGCCTGCACAGGAGTGGCCTTGACCAGCCTGGTGCAGGAGGTCGGTATTGCCTATGCCTGGAGCATGCAGGCCACCTTGCTGACCTGAGACATGTGGATGAGGAAAGGTGGCCAGGATCTTGGTCGGAGTGCCTGAGAGGCTGGGATTGCACTGAGATGGGATGTGGGTATGGGGGCATCCGAGTCAGGCAGGGGCTGGTGGTGCATATGCTGCTCAGGCCAGCCTAGTACTTGCTGCCAGGAGGGTTGACGTGGGGCATAGAGGCTCTCAAGGACATGCAGACACCAGGAGCCTATGGACGCCTCAAAATAATGTCTTCAAAGGCATAAAGTAGGCTCTGCAGGGTTAGCCAGCAATCCTGGAGCACAGATCCATTCCTGGCCCTGGTCATGAATCTCAGATTCCAAACACAGGCTGGGAATAGGGACAGAGGGAAGAGGATGGGAGGGAAGGGGCCCGAGGCTCAGCTATAACCTCTCCAGTTGCCCAAGGAGGGGGCAGTGTCCTTGGCTATAAAGGCCCAGGAAACCAAGTGGAAACTCTGAGTCGAGACAGATGGGCCCATCAGCTGCAGTAGGTACTACCAACGACCAGCTAGGAAGGGCTGAGGACCTACCTTCTGGCAAAGTGGAGGTCACCATGACCTTGGCAAGGATAGCTTCTGTGGTACAGCAGGGATGGGAGTTTAGGGGCCTGGAGTGAGCCTGCATCTGAGAGTGTTGGGCCTCTGTGAGGTGCACAGCGATGGGCCAGTGGGCTGGTGTGGCACTGGGAGGTACAGGCAGACCCTGCCATGTCGTGCCATGCTGCTTCTGGCCACTTAACCCCTCTGAGCTTTGGCTCCTTCATCTACAAAATACTGACTACGTTGCAGGGTTGTTTCATCAATTGGATGTGACAGACCTCAGGGGCTTGGGACGTGATCACATCTAGTATGAGATCTGGTCCTTGTTAGCCTCACACAGGCAATGTAGAGCTTGCTGGCAAAAGCTGAGCACCATCACTGCACTCTGGCTGGTGGAGGGGTGCAGTTGGCATTGGAGGACGTGTGGACTCTTGTGCTGAGCACCTGCCACCTGCAGGCCTTGGTAGGAGCCCTAGACTGATGGTGGAGCCTTCTCCTCCCAGTGAATTTTTTATGTTATCTTGAGAACTGAAGGGCCCTGGAGGGCTTTAGGCAGAACTTCAAGATGCTGAGGCTATGATTGTAGAACAGATGTTGGGTTGGAGGGGAAGCCTGGGAAGTCCAGAGGGATTTGATGCTGCCCTGGTCAGGGAGCGGATACTGAGGGCGGGAAGAAGACGGTTTTGCAGGTAGGACTGGTGACCTACTGATGAAAGGATGTTCGCAGGAGGCAGGAGAAGGCTAGACCCCTCCCAGGCTTCTGTCCAGGTATAAGGATATAATCCAAGGTTGTAAGGATATAATCCCTCCCCATGGTGGGGGGTGAGAAGGAAGAAGAGCCAGAGGCCATAGTGGACTCGACTGAGAGGCCTGTGGGCCATTGGGGAGTGTCTTGTAAGTGGGAAGCTCTGGCAGCTAGAGCACGAGAACAGGGCCAGGGCAGGGCAATGAATGCTTAAAAATGGCATTTGAGCCATATACGCAGAGCCCCAGGGCCTGAGTTCAGATCCATGAGCCAGCTCTATCAGCTCTCTTGTCCCCAGGGCCCCTCATCTTTAAAACAGGAAGAGTAAAAATATCTGCTTTCCTAGATTGCCGTGAGGAATAGGACTGGGGTGCGTGTTTCTGAGCTGAAGCAATGCTGATGACGAGACATCAGTGTGCTCGTTTATTACTAGGCAGGGAGACCCTAGAGCACTCAGCGAGCAGGTGCAGGTCAGAGGCAGGGATGTGTGCAGGTCAGGTTTGGGAGATGTGGGGTGTGCTTGGGCATGGTGCTCAGAGGCAGGTGAGAAAGTTTGTGTGTTCACACATACATGTGATCAAGTATAGTGCGTGTGCATGTGCTTGTGTGTGTGTAGCACATGGTGCGTATGTGAGCACAGTGTGCATGCACCCATGAATGTGTGCATGACAGTCTATTTGTGTGTCCATATGTGTACCATTTTGTGTGCATGTGTGCACATGTGCAATACATTGTATATTTGTGTGCTTACATGCATCTGGGCACATGGCAGGCACCGGTATATGTGCAGTGCATTGCCTGTGTGTTCATGTATGCATGTGTGTGAGCATGCGTGTGTGCATGTGTCAAAGCCAGGCTCTGTGCAGCATCTTAACAGAGCAGGGTGCCGAGGCCGTGAGGCAGGGCCGGTCGTCTGGGACCATGGTCTGGGGAGCACTTGCACTTGGTTGGCAGCCACTCAGAGCAGGGAGATCACGTTCATGGAGGGGAGGGCAGGCTGAGAGACATCTCAGACCCTACTCCCACGCCTGGTCCCAGGAAGTTCTGATGCTTCTAAGACTGTGGAGCAAAAATGATCTTAGCAGTAATAATGGCAGCTGTTAATTGAGCATTTACTTTGTGCTAGAAGCATCCACATAATAACTAGTGGGCACTCAGGCATTTCCTTCTCCACGAGGCCAGTGCTGACCGTGCTGTTTAAAATGTCCACAGCCAGCCCAGCCCTCTGACCCATCCTGGCCCTGCTTCTCTCCCCACAGACGTGTGCCCATGGGACATTCTGTGCTACTTCCCCTACTTCTTGTGTCCATTCTCACCTGTCTTTTGGCAATAAGATGTCAGCAGCACACAGCAGTGTATTCGCCAGCTCACCGATGTCCCCGCCAGCATGTGGCACAGTGGCCGGCACGTGGCAGACACCCAGTAAATGCTTGTGGAGTGTAATCAGACACAGAGACATTATGGCAGTGGCCAGGGTCACCCAGCACAGCTGCTTCATGCTACCACCAGGTGGCACCACCTGCGCTACTTGTGGCCACCTCGTACCACTGGGTCTTCCTCTGAAATGAGCTCTGCTCTACTGAAGGGGACATAGTGAAACTCCGTCACAAATTAAAAAAAAATAATAATAAAAATAAAATGAGCTCTGCTCAGAGAGTTGGTGGGGAGCTGGGGTGGCATAAGGACCAGAGAGGTCAGACAGCCACCAGAAGACACACAGCTGAGCTGGGACAGGAGGCCAACCCCAAGGTCTTGTGTGCTGAGCCCTGTGCCCAGGGAGCTTTGTCCCTCACTGTGGCCACGCGGAGACTGAGACAGGCTTGTCCATCCATCCCTGTCCGAGTGAGCAGGCGGCCCAGACGAGGCTGTGGCCCATTTTCAGCCCTGCCCCCTGCCCGGCCTGTCCAAATGCCACATGGCCAGGTCACGCGTCAGACTCTGCGAACAATCCTCAGGCCAGAGCAACTGTTCCCTCTGCTGCCCGCTGCCCACCGCCACCTCTCCGCTGTGAGGCTCTCGCTCCCACCCCAGTCTTGGCCTGTCTCTCCTCTCTCAGCCTCTCTTTCCCGTTGTCTCTCTCTCTGCATTTTTCTGCCTTTGATGAGATGGGGCCATTTCTCTCAAGGGTTGTTTTAAATATTCATGTTTTAATTAAAGAATTTTATTGCAGAAGCAACATGAAAGATAATGAAAAAGCAGCATCCTGGGGGCTGGGATCCAGAATGTGTGTGCCCCTGTGTGTGTGTCTGTGTGTCTGTGTGTCCCTGTGTGTCTAGTATGTGTGTATGTGCCCTGTGTGTGTACTGCCCCTATGTGTCTGAGAGGGTGGGAGGTGGAGCTGGGTGTGCGGTGTGAACCATGTATACTCTGCCAGGCAGGTGGGTTCTATAGGGGTGTGGGGGTCTGTGATGCTGGCTGAGGAGCTGTGACTGGCCTGCAGGTCCAGGGCACCTCCCCTTCCTTCCCTTGCCTCCAGGGTCATCACGGCTCTGCTCTGGGGCCACCACTGCTCTGCTCTGGGGCCACCTGGCTGTGACCCCCACCCTCTCCTGTGAGGCCTTTGGAGGCAGCAGGGTCCAGCTTGGCTCCAGCCCCTGGGAATGAGCATCTGGAGGCTGCCTGGGGTTGAAGGGGTGGGGGAAGATTCAAGACTGGTGAGAATTGGACTTGAAGTGGAGTCTGGGGTGACAGGGAGTCCAGGATAGGCTGGGAAGGTGTCAGGGCCTCCACTGTCCTGGACTTCTGGCTTTGCCCTCTTGGCCAGGGGAGTGCTTTTTTTGCACAGGGCCAATTTAGAAAATCTAGAAAACAAGAAGGCTTCAGTCCCCACCATAGACAATACCCATTCCAGAGGGAGGTAGCAGGAAGGGGCCACATGGAAATGGTACCCATATGGGTGCCATCATCCACAGAGAAGTTCCCACGGCTGGCCCAGCCCTGAGCACCTACCTCAGCTTAGAGGCCACGAGAGAGACTGGGAGTTCCACCCTGCATCTATGGTCCACTTCCAGGAATGATGGGATGGAGGGGCATGGAGTCAGCAGCTGTCCGCCTGTGCCAGCTTGCCTAACAGCCAAGGTTCGGGGCGGGGGGCAGTGATGTGTCCAAGTACCCATGGTGCACCCCAAGCTTTCAGGTTTGTGAGCGCCTGGCAGAGAAGCCTGACCACCCTACAGACTCTGCCAACTCAGTGAACCTCAGTTTCTCCTCTGTGAGCTGGGGACAAGACAATACCTACTTATAGGGCTTGCATGAAGCTTAAAGGAGAGGGTGGCGAGCGGCTCAGGAAAGACCCAGGTCACAAAGCTCCTCAGCCTCATCTGGGAAATGGCCTAGGGGGCAGTGAGCTGAGGGTGCCCCACTCTGAGACCTGCTGGGCTGCGGGCTGCTGGGCAGGTTGAATGACGACCCACTGGGCCAGTGTGGGCTGGGTTGGAGACAGGCTTTGTTTCAAGCAGGGGGCTCTGTGCCCACGTCTCTGAGGAGGGGTCTCAGTGCCCCAGAATAAGCTCTAACTTGGTGGCAGGGGAGGTAGGGGTCCTCCTGGGAGCCTGACCTAGGGGCATCAGCCCTGGACCATACCTTGGGTGCCTGAGAACCCTGGCTGGTTGAGCAGGGGCAGGAATGAGTAGGAATTGACCACAAGGCCAGATGTTGCCCAACCTGCTGGACTCGGGAGACCTCTGCCGGCGGAGGCTGGAAGTACATGGCTCCTGTCTGCCAAAGGAGAGCCCCGTGAGCAGGAGGCCCTGCTAGAAGGAGGGACTCTCTCAGCACCCCCAGCCCAGCCAGCATGGCAGGTGAGATCTGGGGAGCCCACAGCCTCGGTGCAGAGGCAGGGAGGCAGGTTAGGAAGGATGCCCCCTCACCATGCACCCTTTCCCCTGGGTGGCCAGGCTGCCTGGCGGCCATTAATTGGCTCTATTCATCCCCTTAATGAGATGGAAATGAGGCTTCCAGACAGAGGGAGCATTGAGTGGGGGAAGAATGGCAGCTTCTTTCCGGGCCTGGAGGGGCAGCCCCCCCCAGCCCTGCCCACTCCTTTACTGCCCCCTGGAAACCCACCCAGGCCAGATACATGGTGGCCACCCAGCAGAGGATGGCTTGAGAATCTCTGTACCTTGCACTGTGGGTGCCAGGAGGCCTTCCTGGGTACTTGCCCCTCTGGCTTTGGTGTCTTTGCTAGACAAAATGTTTAAGAGTCTGCTATGGATGGGAACACAGATTAAAAACAAAAAATTATAAAAAAAAAAAAAAAAGCAGCTACCATTTTCTGAGTGTCCATTAGTATGGGGGGCATGCCAAGGCTGGGGATCAATATGTAACTGGGATCAAAGCTCCGTGTATGATAGAGGGTCAGGGATTTTATCCCCAGGATCAGAGGCCAGTCTATGAAGATTAAGGCTCAGTATGCAACAAGGGTGAGGAAGCAGTGTATGACCAGGATCAGGGGTCAGTATTCAGCCAGGGTCAAGGCTTAGCTTGTGACTAAAGTCAGCTTATGACCTGGATCAAGGCTTACTGTGACTGGAGTCAGGGTCAGTTTGGTAAGGGATAGGGGACAGTTCATCCTCCGAGCCAGTGTTCCCCCCCTTCTGTGGGGAACTGTGCCCCCACTTCTTCCCGCCCAACCACACATCCTTACCACCTGGGTCACCAAGGTAACCAGCCCTGAAATAGTGGGTGTTTTGGCAGCTGAGGACTAACCCGGGTCTATCCCGAAAGGCTGCACTCTGCAGCAGTTACCATGGGAACCAAGTGGCATCCTCCGATGAGCCTGGCTTGGACACCCTTTCTCTTCCACCCACTGCCAGTTTCCACGTCACTCAGGCTTCCGAGTGGGGGCTGGGCTGGGGTGAGGTGGGGGGGTGGCAGGACATGCCACTGTGACCTTGTCCTCAGGCTTGCCTCTGTGGGCTCCTCTGCTCCTTTGTCTCAGAATTCCAGGCTGAGACGACTTTCACAGGTGAAACTACTGGGGCCGGAGTGCCTGGGCCCTGGTCAGTCCTGGCAGGCAGCCTTAGTGCGGTAGGGTAGGCTTGGAATCTGATCACCACTTCAAGCCCTGGTTCTTTTCCTTGTCTTGAGTTGGCATGTGTCAGCAACGAGGGGCCGGGTACGGGTGACCTCAGAACCAGTCACCTGTGCCTGTCCTGTGGGCCCTGAACTCCCTTTGGAGGCTGCACTGGGGACTCCTGCATCCCTCAGCATGGGGCCTAGGGGCTTGCTGCTGGGTGCCCTCAGCCTAAGTGCCCTGCCTTTCTGGGACCCATGGGAGCCTAGGCTCTGTGCAGGAAGGTAGAGAAGTTTGCACAGCAGATGTAGGGCCATGGAAGACTCCCCTACCAATCCTATCCACGCCGGGGGGGGGGGGTGAGGTGGGGAGAGGGGTGGGGATGGGTGAGGCCCCCACTCACAGTTGGTGACGTCGTGTCCCTCCAGTGCATTTTGTCCACTTGCCTTTGGCGCCCCCTGCTGGTTGGCTGCTAGCACAGGCGCAGGGAAGAGGAGGGGGTTCTGGCTACCTTTGGGGACAGGACAGGATGTACAGACCAAATCAACACCTGATGCAGCTGTCTGGACAGTGGGGTGCAAGGGGTACTCTGTGACCCCAGAACACCCATGAGAGGCCTGACTGGTTGGCTGGTGGAGGGCATGCAGACCATTCAGGCCAGGTGCTGTCATTGGTGGCCAACTCTGTTGAGCTTAGGGAAGGTTCAATCAGGCTGGGCCCTGGCTTTGAGGCCCTATCTGGCCACCAGGTTTGGGACCTTGTCCACCTCTGGTGTCCCTGTATTGGGTGAGGGTGGTGGCTCACAGGTCATAGCTGGTCAAGTTGAGGGTCAGCCTTCTGCTGAGTGGGGGAGAAAGCTGAGGCTGTGAGGAGCAGGGCAGGCAAGGGGCCAAAACTAAATGGAGGGCTGGGCTTCAACCAAGGCCCCTTTGCCTTCAGCTCTGTCACCAGGACTCCTGCTATAGACAATCCCAGGCAGGTGGAAGGCAGTCATACTTTCATCATCCCTCCTGCAACCAGGATGGGCTGCGGCCAGGTGCCCCCTCCCCCCCACTGGGGACCTCCTGGCTCAATGGGACTTGATCTCTCCAGAGCGGGCGTCCTCAAACTTTTTAAACAGGGGGCCAATTCACTGTCCCTCAGACTGTTGGAGGGCCAGACTATAGTTTTTAAAAAAAAACTATGAACAAATTCCTATGCACACTGCACATATCTTATTTTGAAGTAAAAAACAAAATGGGAAAAAATACAATTCACACCAACGCATGTGGCCCGCGGGCCGTAGTTTGAGGACCCCTGCTCCAGAGGGTGCTCGGGGAGCTGACTCTCTCCAGCCAGGCCCACTCCTGCAACTCTGCCTCTCAGACCTGTGTGTGCCTCTGGTTCACACCTGCACGACTGACCCCTTCCTGGCCACTGTGCCCTTGCCCCACTCTGACCCCTGCCCTCTGTTCCCCCCAGGCGGCTGGAAGCTGTGGTCCCTATGGGGCGAGTGTACGCGGGACTGTGGGGGAGGCCTGCAGACGCGGACGCGTACCTGCCTACCCACGCCGGGTGTGCGGGGAGGCGGCTGCGAGGGCGTCCTGGAGGAGGGCCGCCTGTGCAACCGCAAAGCCTGTGGCCGTGAGTGTGGGGCAGGGTGGGGCAGGGCCTGTGGGAGAGGGTCTGGGAAGAGGGTGGGCAGGGCCATGAGGTCGAGGTAAGGGCTCAGAAACAGGGTGGTGCTTGCGTGTGGGTTAGGGATTTGGGGGTGCATACACAAAGCTGGCTGTGGGGCCTGCCCTCTCCCCACAACGTAGGGAGTGCCAGTCAGGTTGCCTGTCCAGCTGGGTGCTGGCTCAGGAATGCATGTCCAAAATAAGCCTCTCTAATGACCACGTGCATTTCTTAGCTGCTTTCATAAAGTTAAATTGAGTTGAAATGAGGTTGTCACTCTTCGGGTTTCTTTTTCCCTGATGACTTTCCTGGGGAGATGATCCCATGTTGGGAGTCTGAGGGGGGCCTGGCCCCAGGATGGTGGCCGGGCGCTGGTCAGGTGGGTCGGCTACCAGAGTGGGGCCCTGTAAGCAGAGAGGGAGAGGGGACCACAGGAAGGGGTCCTGAGCACATGGGAGCTGGTGACAGGCAGTGTGCTGGTCTGTGATTTCCCAACTGTCAAGTGGGGCCAGGTGGCCTGGGTGCTGGCAAGCTCCACCTGCCGTGGCTAAGGACAGAGAGGACCCTGGGCAGAGACCTTCCCCCTCGGGCTCAGGGCAGATGCTAACTGAGACTGTCCTGTAGCCGCTGGGCGCAGCAGTTCCCGGAGCCAGTCCCTGCGGTCCACGGATGCCCGGCGCCGTGAGGAGCTGGGGGATGAGTTGCAGCACTTCGGGTTCCCAGCCCCCCAGACTGGTGAGCTGGCAGAGGGGGGATGAACAGGCCCAGGTCTTAGGGAAAATACCACCAATTCATTATTGCTGCTCATTATAAGCAATAACTTGCAATAAGACTAACCCTTTCCGTACCAGGCTCTTGTCTTCAGGCAGACTGGCTTTAGGGGAAGTGGTGTCAGGTGAAGGGGCCTGGCCCGGTCCACACCCCAGGACCCCAGAGAAGGCACAGATAGCCTTTAGGGCCTCCCATCCTAGGCCCTGTTGCCTATGCCCAATGGGGTAGCCCTCTCGTGGGGGATCTGGGTGGCTCCTGGACAGGCAAGAGCGGCCCGTGATGCTATAGTCTGGCCCACAGGTGACCCAGCAGCGGAAGAGTGGTCTCCGTGGAGCGTGTGCTCCAGCACCTGCGGCGAGGGCTGGCAGACCCGCACGCGCTTCTGTGTGTCCTCCTCGCACAGCACGCAGTGCAGCGGGCCCCTGCGTGAGCAGAGGCTGTGTAACCACTCGGCAGTATGCCCAGGTGGGCGTGGCCACAGGGGCGGGGCAGGGGGCGGGGTGGGGGCTGGGGCAGGGGGCAGTAGTGCCTTTCTGTCCCTTTGCAGTGCATGGTGCCTGGGACGAGTGGTCACCCTGGAGCCTCTGCTCCAGCACCTGCGGCCGTGGCTTTCGGGACCGCACGCGTACCTGCAGGCCCCCGCAATTTGGAGGCAACCCCTGTGAGGGTCCTGAGAAGCAAACCAAGTTCTGCAACATCGCCTTGTGCCCTGGTAAGTGAGAGGGAGGGCACTGTGGGCCATGGGGGTGAGCGAGCTGGGCAGAGCCAGGCCCAGGAGCCTGGTTTTGCCCATCCGAGGACCACCTCGGGCTGCTTGGAGGCTGGAATCTGACCGTCCAGGAAGGCGGTTGAGGTGGAACCCTGGGTGTTCTCACTATGTTAGGTGGTGGTTCCTAGGGGTGTCCTCAGCCACATACAAGTGTCCTAAAAGTCATCTCTATAATCACTATACATAGAAAACGGGGAATTATAGCTAAATGTAGCTATAATTTACAAAATATTCATTACACAGTTTTACAAATTATTTTCACATATTGGTCACTTCTCTAAAATTGTGTAATGTATACTTTACATTTAAATAAGGGTATGTTTAGCTACAAGTTCCCACTTTTCTATCTGTGTGGCAGCTTTAGGGGGGTCTTTGGGATACCCTGTATTAGGCTGCATGGTGGGGTGGTGGCTCCTGTCTCAGGCTGGATGTGGAGTCAAAGCCTCTTGGTGTGTTTACACTTCTGTCCCCGGCTGGGAGCTGGAGTGCTTGCCCCCCAAGGTGTTTGCACCCCAGTCGCAGGACAATCCGTGGGGTGTGGGGTGTTCACTCCGGCTTCCCGTTTCTTCCTCCCCTGGGCCGGGCAGTGGACGGAAACTGGAATGAGTGGTCGAGCTGGAGCGCCTGCTCGGCCAGCTGCTCCCAGGGCCGGCAGCAGCGGACACGCGAGTGCAACGGGCCTTCCTACGGGGGCGCCGAGTGCCAGGGCCACTGGGTGGAGACGCGAGATTGCTTCCTGCAGCAGTGCCCAGGTCAGGGCTGGCCTGGGCCTGGGGGGTCCCATGAGCCTCCAGGGAGGGACAGGCCCCTTTAGGTGTTATCGTGGGCCCCCGCATGTGATCATGGGGGAGCAGGGTGTGCAGCGGGGCACGGGGCCACTGGGCAGCAGGCACAGGTGAAGCTTGTGTTTCATCCTGTATCCAGCTGACCTTGGGTTTCTCCTCCCCTGGTCCCACGGCTTCCTGCCCCTGGGTCCCTGTGTCTCCCTCTCCCCATGTCCTATGTCCCTACCTGTGTGGCATGGACTCCTGGGTCTTTCTGTCACCCTGTGCTATGGTCTCCACATTCCTACATCCACATGGCTCTGTGTCTGGCCAACCCTGCAGTGGACGGCAAGTGGCAAGCCTGGGCATCATGGGGCAGCTGCAGCGTCACGTGTGGGGGTGGCAGCCAGCGACGGGAGCGCATCTGCTCTGGGCCCTTCTTCGGAGGAGTGGCCTGCCAGGGTCCCCAAGATGAGTACCGGCAGTGTGGTACCCAGCGGTGTCCTGGTAAGACCCTTCCCACACCACAGCTGGGCAGTGGGCAGGGAATTGGGCATGACTGGGTGGACTCAGGGCTTGGGCATGACAGCAGACTTCTCAGAGGGGTCTTGGCCTTCTGAGCCTGCTGCTAGCACTCAGCTCCCCTTTCCTGGCCCCTTCTGCCCCCATTGTCTCTGGCCCCTTGGCAGAGCCCCATGAGATCTGTGACGAAGACAACCTTGGGGCAGTGGTCTGGAAGGAGACCCCAGCAGGAGAGGTGGCTGCTGTCCGGTGTCCCCGCAATGCCACAGGTGAGGGCAGAGAGGTGTGTGAAATAATATGAGGCCAGCTCCCTGCAGCTGTCAGTGGGGACAGAGCCCAGACAGCCACATGCACCAGCCAGGCAGCAGGGGCCAGGAGGCTGGAACTGCACATGGGGACGGCAGGTGGCCACTGCATCCTAAGCTCTCACTGAGGGCCAGGCCCTCCATGAGGCCCTTCACATGAGATGTCCAGTAAGCCTCAACAGATGCATGAAGTGTTTACAGGTGGACAACTGAGGCACAGGGAAGTTAACACCCTTGCCCTGGGCTTGCAGGGTCCCTTTGAATGTCAGCAGCCTGAATTTCCACGCCAGCCTTGAGGAGTGGCTGGGGGCTGAGGCATGGATGAAGCAGGGCAGGCCCCATGGGGAAGGGGCTTGGCCGCACTGAGGGTTGGGCTCCTCTGCCCTTCCTGTGTGAAGAAATATGGGTAGTTTTTGTATCTGGGAGGAAGCAAGCTCTACCCTTTTTTGCTGTGTGACTTTGAGAAAGTGACTTAACCTTTATGAGCCTCAATTTTCTTATCTGTAAAATGAGGCGATATAGTCCTCTGCACAGGGCTGTGTGGGGAGGGCTGGGGTAGTCCTGGGACGGGGTGGCAGTGGGTGCTGTGCACCCCTGCCTTTTTTGTTTACACAATCGTCATCACATGGTCTTGGTCGCATATTGCAAGCCTGAGAAGCACAGTAAAGAAGGCAAGCCTCAGAGCCTCGCGTGGTGGTGGTGGTCGTCCCTGGCTTTCTGTCTGCGGGTGTGGCATGTCTCTCGGTGCCCCTCGTTTTTGGCCCCCACTAAGTCAAGCCATCAGGTCCCTTGCCTGTGTGGCAGTTCCTGCAGCGTGTCAGGCCACAGTGCGTCTCTGTGGCTAGCAGGGTCTGTGTACCCCCAGCAGTCCCTGCATCTTTGGTGATTTCCTGGGAGTGAGGTCTCTGTCACAGGGGATGCCTGTGCTTAAGGCTGTTGATACCTGTGCTGATGCCACACAGCACCTTGTGTCTGTGGGCCAGGCCGAGGAGCCATAGCCCGGTGGATGTGGCCTGGCAGGGGGCCCAGGTGCTGGCTGTCCAGGGCTCTGGGTCAGAAGGGGCTCCATGGGAGGCACTGGGAGAACTCGGAAGCTCTCTGGCTTGGCCAAGAGTTCCACCTCCATGCAGTGGGGGTCCCTGAAGGTTTGGTATCTGCTGCGTCCCAGCACCTGGTACATGTGTCCTTGAAATGTGTTGAAGGAGGAAGTGAAGCCAGCCTAGTCCTGTACCAACTGTGCTGTCCGTGTGAGGCTATGGGCAGACCCTGTCCCAGGGGGTCTGAGGTCTCCTGCCTGGAAGCCCTGGGTGGGGTTCCTGTGCTGGGCACTGAGCATTGGCCTGAGGAGTGGGAGGTCTCTCCAGGCCTCATTCTGCGGCGCTGTGAGCTGGACGAGGAAGGCATTGCCTACTGGGAGACCCCCACGTATATCCGCTGTGTCTCCATTGACTACCGAAACATTCAGATGATGGTAAGGGCTGGCGTTGGGGTTTTCAGCTGTCCCCATACCTCCGAGGCCATTCCTCTGCCCTGTCCTCTAGAAGCTCTGTCCCCATGACACACCCACTATTTGGATATGAGGTTGGGGCTGCAGAGGGTTCTCTAGGCTTGGGAGGTCCTTGGTACCTGCCTGGACATGTCCTGCAGAGGTGATGGCATCCAGCCCTCTCCACCCTCCCCAGACCCGGGAGCATCTGGCCAAGGCTCAGCGAGGGCTGCCTGGGGAGGGGGTCTCAGAGGTCATCCAGACGCTGGTGGAGATCTCCCAGGATGGGACAAGCTACAGCGGGGACCTGCTCTCCACCATTGATGTCCTAAGGAACATGACAGAGATATTCCGGAGGGCGTACTACAGCCCCACCCCGGGGGATGTGCAGGTAGGCTCCCAGGGGACCATTCTGGAGGAGGGTCAGCTGGGAGAGGGGCTGGGGAGCCATCCTGGATCCCCCATCCAGAGGCTGAGTCCCAACCCTGGCCATAGCCTGGGCCCCAATCCTGGTCACAAGCTGGGCTCTGATCCTGGTCACAGGCTGAGCCCTGATCCTGGTCACATACCGAGCCCTGATCCTGGTACTTGTTCTCTTTCACTGGCCCTCTTCCTCTTCCTTCCAGAACTTTGTACAGATCATCAGCAACCTGCTGGCAGAGGAGAACCGGGACAAGTGGGAGGAGGCTCAGCTGGTATGGACATGTGTGGGGCCCTCGGGCCGGCAGAGTCGGGACCGGTGTGGGCCTATCTGGCACCTATAAGTCACAGGCCCTCCTGGGGTCAGGCCCCACTAAGCAGTGTGGGTGGCTCTGGGTTCAAATCCCAGCATGGCTTCTTGCCCATTGTGTGACTTTGAGGCACATAAACTGAGCCTCCGTTTCCTCATGTGTCAAAAAACAGAAGCTCGTCTTGTAAGGCTGGAGTGGAGATGGGAAAGTGAGTCAAGGGCCTGGTGGTTCTTTCTCCTGGGGAGGAGCAGTCTACCACCTTTCCTCCCAGGCCCACCTTGAACCTGCTTCTACTCCTGTCCGCAGGGCAGCATCTATGGGCCTCTGGTTCCCAAAGACCCTCCCCCACGTAGGCCCCCCATGGGGCCAGAGCACAGCAGCCCCACTGGGCCTTAGCACTCTCATCCAGAGAGTAGTGGTGGGTACTCAAAGGTCACCAGCTCCGCTGCCTTGAGTGGCAGAAAATGACCAAGAGCACCCGGAGAAAGAGGGAGTGAGAAGGAAGGGAGGTAGAGGGCTGGGGGGAGGCGAGATGTGTTCCAGCTAGGCGTGCAAGTGGCCTCGTGGAACCGTGAGGCGTGTCCTCCACGCTGCTCACCACACCTGCTCCCCAGATGGGCCCCAATGCCAAGGAGCTGTTTCGGCTGGTGGAGGACTTTGTGGATGTCATCGGCTTCCGTATGAAGGACTTGAGGGATGCATACCAGGTGACAGACAACCTGGGTGAGTCCACCCCTCCCTCTGCCCACCCCCCATGCCTTGCTCTGCAGCGCTGGGCAGGGCCCTTCTGCCTCGGTCTCCTCATCAACATAGAGGCAGCAACCAGACGCCCTGTGGGCCACTTGGGTTACACAGACCAAGTCTCCTGGGATTGATGAGGGAGCCCCTAGTCTCAGCCCAGACCACACCCTGATCTCTGGGACTCCCTGGGGCCTGTGCATAGTCAGCCCTGGCCCCTCCCTGAGGTTTGGAGGCAGAGCTGTGTGGCCTTGTCCTGGTCCCAGAAGCACCTCATTAGAGGGCCTCAGGTTCCTTATTTCTGAAATGAGGTGATGAAGGGGATTCAGGGTGGGAAGAGACAGGGCCTGGGGTCTGGAGGAGCATGGCAGCTGTTATCATAAGCATGCACAGCAGTGCTATTTCGTGGTTGTCACCACGAACACCTCTTAACACCTCTCATGGGACACATTTCCCAAATCTTCCCTTCCCAAACTCTCTCATAGTGGAGGACCCAGAAGTGGTCCAGATAGCACCAAGGAGGAAAATTGTCACCTCCCTTGTGGGACGCTTTGCCTCTAGTGATGGGACCAAGATCAGCTGAGCTTTATCAGCACATATGCCCTGGGCCTTTCTGGACTCCCCTGCTAATACCTGAGTGGTGGCAGGCATAGAGCTGCCCTGGGCCAGACAAACATTCCCACATCTCCTAAGCTGGAGGCTGGAATGCTGGCCTTACCTTCTACCTTAGGGGCTTAGGATCCCAGAGCCTGGTCAGAGCTAGGGCACCTCTGATGCTGCCGGGGCCAGCCCTCATCTCACAGGTGGGGAGATGCAGGCCCAGGCCCAGTCAGCGGAGTCAGCCGGCCTGGGACTCCCTGGCCCAGCATCAGCATTCCAGGTGCTAACTTCCTCCTCAGCCCCGTGTTCTAGGTGAGGTTCTCATGGCCCCATAGGGAGGGTGCAGAATGGGCCATCAGCCCTGCTGGCTAGGATGTCACTGTAGTAGGTGGCTGCCTAGGCACCCAGCATGGCCCAGGACCTGTTCCTGCCTTGGGGTGCTACCCTGAGCCAATGGCTATTCAGGGCCTGGGCTCCTGGTCACCCCTCACCCTTCCATCCTGCCACCTCTTGTAGCCCACATGGCATGAGCCCAACCACCCTAGGCCCCTGCTGGCCCAGTGCCCTGCACATCTCGTGCTGTCTGCCCATTTTCTGTTGCTGTGACTGCTATAGAAGAGGTAGTCTGAACAGGATTGGTTTGGCAGTCTAGGGGCATGGCGTGGTGCTGGAGAGGGCCTCCTGTTGAGTTACCCACTCAGAATCCAGCATGTGGTGAGCCTGAGGCAGTCGGCTGTTCCGGGGTCTCTTCTTCCTCTTGTAAAGCCCCTGGTGCCATCTTGACAGACCCTCATGACCTCATCTAACCCCAAGTGCCTTCCAAAGGCCCTATCCCCAAATTCATCACATGTGAATTGGAGATTCTGTTTCCAGCAGGAGCTTCTGTAGGACACGCCTAGTGGCTCTGGGTGTGTCCCACAGGACCTGCTCACCCCGCTATTGGCCCCTCACTTGCTGTCCCAGGCCGCTGCTCTACCCACCCCCCACCATCAGCTGCTGAGCACTGAAGGCTGGAGGGAGAGGGCAGCCCACACACGCCTGCCCAGCCCACACCTGTGTCTGCACTCCACCCTCCACTGTTCCCACGGTGACCCTGTACCTTGGGTTCCCACCTCTGTCTGCCCAAGGACATCGTTCTGGCCACCTCCTCTGCGCCTGCCCCCTACAGCCCTTTGCACACTGTCCTCCTCACTGCCAGTCTGTGCGCCTGCCCTCCTTTCAAGGGCACCCTCTGCTTCTGTCAGGGTCACTGGGGACATCTAGAAGGCAGAGCTCCGTGGTCAGCCCCTGGTGCTCCACCGGGCCCTTCGGCAGCACAGGGCACTCCTGACACCGCTGCTCCCTCCGTCCCCTACTCCTGTCCAGGGGCGCCTATCCAGTGAGCAGCCCCACCTTCCCCAGCTCTTCATCTATAGGTCACTTCTCCAGGGAGCACTTCTCTACCTCCCTGTTTGGAAGTGTCCCCTTTCTGCTGCCCAGCAGACCAGAGACCATCTCTTTCCCTCTGCCTGGCTTTCTGTCTGTCCCCCTTCCCCTGGCAACTCCAGGAAAGGTTTCTGTGTGCAGTTCCTGGCACACAGTAGGTGCTCAGTAAGTGCACCAAGTGAAAGGCTTCCTACATTTGTTTACCCACTGGTGAAGCACACAGCAGTGAGGGTGGCTGCGTGTGGGGCACTGGACTTCTGCTCCCTGGGGCTCCTGTGGGAAAGATGCCTTAGTCCACAGAGGTGACCACACAAGTCCAGGGAAGGCAGTGCCAGGTAGGGGGTTGGTAAGGCAAGACAGCCTGGGGGGAGCCCCTCTGCCCCCTGCATCTGACATGGGCTGCTGGTGGGGGGGCATGGAGCCTCTCCATGGGGACCACTGCTATCTGCCCTGCCTTATTCTCCCAGGCCTGCTGCCCCTTCACCCCAGTGCCCAGATACTTGGGGGAGCCATGGGTGGCAGGAAGCCTCTCCGGCCCCCTCTGAGGCTAGAGAGGGAGGAGCTCATTGGGCCTGTGTTGGCTGAGACTGCAGGCCCAGGGCCAGGCTCCCAACAGGAGGGGTTGGGGGCCATCTCCTATCAGCCTCCCTCCCCAGCTGCACGTCCCCTTAGGATCTCCCCAAACTCTCACCCCTCACCACCCCTGCCTCTCCACCCTGAGCTCAAGGACCCTTCGTAGAGCAGGAAAGGAAGCTTGGGGAGCCCTCCCAGTGCAGCCGGCATGAGGAGGGGCTGCCCCCATCCCATTCTAACCCCACAGTGCAGGGCAGCATGTGCACAGGTCAGACTCTTCAGGGCCAGGGCTTGTTCGTGGGCATCATTGGAGTGGGGGACGAAGGGGGCAGCGGTGTCAGTGATGCCCACGAACAAGCCCTGGTCCTGAAGAATCAGATCTGACCTCACCTTCACTCACCCCCTCTTGCTGCCCCTGCTCTGCAGCCCACTGGGGTCAGGGACACAGGCTACCCACCCCTGCAGCATCGCCAGGCCTGCTCTCCAGCCCCCACAGCGTGGCCCAGGTGTGTGACCCTGTGTCTCTGTCTTGCCCTGTCCCCACCAGTCCTCAGCATCCACAAGCTCCCGGCCAGTGGAGCCACTGATGTCAGCCTCCCCATGAAGGGCTGGCGGGCCACAGGCGATTGGGCCAGGGTGCCAGAGGACAGGGTCACTGTGTCCAAGAGTGTCTTCTCCACAGGGGTCCCAGGTGAGGACTCTGGGGAGTGAGAGTGGGAGGGGGAGGCCTATTCCAGAGAGTAGTGTCCCCACCCTGGGAAGTACCTTCTGGAGTCCAGCCTGCTGCTCCCAGAGGGGCAGCATCCTGCTTCCTTTCACTGCTCCAGGTGGTCCCCTTCTGCAGGAAGCCTTCCTTCCCTCCCTGGTGGCAGGGCCTATGGTCAACCCCATGGCCCAGGCAGTCTGCTGAGGGGATGAACTGGACCATCTCCCTGCAGGGAGGGACAAGGACTCTCTGGGGTCACACTGCAGGGACTGGCTCCTGGGGAGAGAAGCCTTGTCTGGCCTTGTCCACAGCTCTCACCAGGCCATGGCCTCAGCTCCCTAGCTGCAGTGCTGTGATAGGGTGTGGGGACAGGCCTCCCTACCTGCTAGGGCCATGGAGGGAGGGCAGGTTCCAAGCCATGCAGGCAAGCCCCACCCGGCTGCAGTCAGGAGGTAACAGTGCTCTCTTCCAGAGGCTGACGACTCGTCCGTGTTCGTGGTGGGCACTGTGCTCTACCGAAACCTCGGCAGCTTCCTGGCCCTGCAGAGGTGAGGTGGGCAATGCCAGGTGGGCAGGGTGGGCAGAACCACAGTCACAGGAGATGGGGGAGAATGGGGGAAGCCTGGAAGAGATGGGGACAACGGACAGGGTACAGAGGGTGGCCAGGGCTACAAGAGCCCTATGTGGGCATCAGAGGACGACCATGGGCTCCTCAGGGCTTGGTCCCTGATGAGCTCTGCTCCTCTGGCTTCCCACCAGGAACACGACTGTCCTGAACTCCAAGGTCATCTCTGTGACTGTGAAGCCCCCTCCTCGCTCCCTGCGCACACCTTTGGAGATTGAATTTGCCCACATGTACAATGTGAGTGTCCTCTGTATGTGCACTTGTATGCACACCTGTGTTCATGAAATTGCTATCACACTTCTTAGGCAGTAATGCCTTGGGGCCTCAAGACAAGAAAGTTGGGGGAGCTGAGGCTCAGAGAGGTGCAATGACTTGCCCAGGGTCACATAGCAGGTTCACCTACATCTGAGTTCATTCCTGGGTCCAACCACCCCACTCTCGGCCTCTTACCCTGCTTGTTCCCCAGAGAAGAGAGAGCCACCCCTTTGCAACAGAGCCTGACCTGCACTTCCTGCCCCCTGCACATCTTCCAGCCCTGGTTCCCTTCCCACCAGGTTCTTGACTCCCCCCAAGGTGGACACCAGGCCTAACCCTGCAGGCTCCCAAAGATCTTAGTGTGATAGCCTCCTCCCAGAACTACCTAGGATAGGCACCCGGGGTCTAGGTCAGTGCTACCATGTCCCCTTAGACAGGCATAGTCTCCTGGGGTGTATGCCTGGCTAGGTAGCAGGTGGCAGCAACCCTGGCTCTGTGGGGCCTGTGGGTGCTGTCAAGGTCACTTAGGGCCTCCCACAGCCTCTTCTGGGCCATGCTCCTCAGGGCTCCCCGTGAACCTCAGGAGAATAGGAGCCAAGATGCCCCCTGGGTAGGCTGAGAACCAAAGCCCTAGGCCAGGGCTGCCGGGAGTCAAGGGAAGAAATCTGCCCTGTCCTTTCTACCTCCCTATGCCGGGCTTCTTGCTTTAACACATGTGAAGAGATGGGCCTGAGTGAGAATTGAGCAGCTCCTGTGAGTGCTTGGAGCACCACCCTCGTGAGAGCTGGCCCATCCTGCTGTGACTGCCCATCCTGGCAAAGGCAGCATCCTGGAGCACACTCTTGGACATGCCCTGGACATCAGAATGGCACAGGAGCATTTGCTGAGTCCCCACTGAGTGCCCGCCTGACCCTTGCTCACTCTGCCCAGGGAGGAGTCTTCCCATTACCCCACTTGGCATCAGAGAAGATGGATTCCAGCCCCTGCTGCCCCACCTGCCATAGTACCTGGCCTCAGAGAGTGGACAGGAGCTACCAAGGCCACACAGTGGGCAGTGGCGGTGGGAAGGGGGCCAGGCCCTGGGACCTTGGGCCAATCCCAGCTCTTCTCTGGGCTCAGTTTTCTCCTTGTTTGGGGGCCCAGTGAGGCTAAGTGCCTTGTACACCTGTGGGTGGGTCCCAGAAGTGACCAGTGGGTGGGGGCTGGTTGGGGTGGGCCCTCCTGATTTCTCCCCCTCTTTCCCAGGGCACCACCAACCAGACCTGTATCCTGTGGGATGAAACAGATGTGTAAGTTCACCAGGGTTTCATGGCTTTAGGACTCTGGGGTGGGCTCCAGGAAGTTGACCAGTGGTGGGGTGATGTGAGTTTTGGGTTGGGAGTCATGGTACCCTGGTCCATCTGTGTACTGGGAGTCATGGTACCCTGGTCCATCTGTGCACTGGCTCAGTCCTCTCTGCCGTCCCTGCCCAGGTCCACTTGGGAGCCCACTCCTGGTCTCCCACCTCCCTTCCAGGGAATTGCAGTCAGGGGAGGAGGGGGTGTGGAGGCCCACCTGGGCCAGGTGATAGGCAGGGATGTGCTGGCCTGCCCTCATCCTGTATTTGAGTTTGTGGGTGCGTGCCAGGTGCCCAGGAGCTGGGGAGCATCACCACAGCAGACGGGGACAGACTGGGTATGACTGGAGGATCAGAGTAGGCAGATGGGGTGCGGGCTCCTGGGGTCCCCAGCCACGCCGCATGGCCACGTGGTCTTGGCTAAGTTCCTTAGCAGGTGGCTGTTGGGTGCCAGCTGCCTTGGGTGCTATAGCACAGCAAGGACAAGGTAAGGGGAGCCAAGATCGCAAGCCCCATGTGGGAGTGCCAGAGTGAGGCTGGGGGTGGTGGTGGGAAGGGGCTATATTCAGTCTGCCTCCTGCTGCTGTATATCCTTTGAGCCCTGCCAGCCCAAGGCCTCCCTGCACCTCTCCCAGGCCAAGGAATGAGTGTGGCCACCTGGGCATTGGTGGCCCACTCAGTGGTTCCTTGAGTGGTGAGCACGCAGACGGCTGGGTGTCCTAGGGGTCAGGAAAGGTGTCAGAATGTCTGGTGCTGCTGGAAAGTGGGGTTGCCCTGCAGTGATGGGGAGGCTGAGGCTCTGGGAAAGGCACAGGTGGGGACAGGGGTGAAGGGCTGCAGGATAGTGAGAGGCCAAATGTGGGGTTGGGGTGGCCACCCCCATCACCCACGTCCATCCACTCTTAAGACCATCAACCCACAGCTTGCTGTCCTTTGTCTGATGATTTTCTGACCACTGGGAAGGTCACTGCTCCAGTGAGGAGAAACAGTGACCAGGAAAACTGTAATGTCAGGTCATGCGTGTCCCAGCAAATGGAGCTAGCAGGACTGGGTGGCAGGTGGGCTTTGTGCCTTTCCAAGCAGGTGTGCAGGTGCCTCCGAGAGGTGCATTTGAGCAGAGGCATGGCTGGCCCAGCACTGTGCAGGTGGGGACTGCCCAGGCCCTGAGGCAGGAGTGTGCAGCCTGCACCTTGCCCTCACGACCTCTCCTTCCTACTGGGTGGCCCCTGCTGGCCCTTCCTTTGGCCAACAGCCTGGGGTCACTGTCTGGCTATTGATCTTTACTCTGGGTTTTACAAGCATCACAAGCTCTTTGTCCAAAGAGAGAAATCAGAAAAGGGTGGAAAAAGAAGCCCTGGTGGTCCAGGAGACTGCACAGGCCTCCCCTGTGGTTTGCATTTGCAGGGCGGAGGCTGCTGGCTATGGGATGCCCACTTCTCGCCCCTGACCCTGCCACAGCCTCTCCCCATAGCCCAAAACCCACTCTTAGAGCTGTCCCCAAGCAGCAGCTCCTAGGGCCGGCCCCTCCTAGTGGCCCTAGGAAGCTTCCCTGGTTCCCATTAAGCTAAACACCTATGGGACAGCATCCTTGGACGGCTGCTTTGCCCATGCCTCTGACTGTTCCTCAAGGTCGAGTCCCCAGACCAGACAGCTCTTGGTAGTAAATTGTTCTCAGAAAGGCATGATCCATCATCTCCTTTTGTCCTCTGGGAAGCAGGCTGTGAAAGACCTGGTCAGCCCTGCCAGGTCCAGGACACGGCCTTGGGGACACAGCTGTGGCCAAGAGGACATTCAGTATAACTGTGGGTAGATCCTGCCCCTGGAGCCTCCACTTCCTGTCCCTGTGGCCAGAGTCTTCCTGCTTTCCAGTAGGGGTGGAGGTAGCCAGAAGACTGTGGCCACATCCTCAGGCACTGGCAGGGCCTGCCCTTCCTCCCACAGGTATGGGGGACACCCCAGGACTCACTTATCCCAGACCCTGGCTAGATGAGCTAGAATGTGAAAGTCTTGGTGCCTGGGGGCTCAGGGCCTTAAGGACAGGAGGAAGGTGCCAGTGTGGCCTGAGCAGGGCCTGGCAGCACTGTACCCACCGTCCTGGTGAGCTTCCTGACACAGCCTGGGCTCTGAGCTGCACCTGCTGCCTCTGAGTTGTTGGGGGCCCAGTGTGCTGACTGAGGCCATCAGCTCGGGGACCAGGCAGCCCGGTCCAAGAGAGTGGGTCATGGCTGATGGGGAGTCAGCCCTTTCCTCCCACTCGCCACCTCCCACTGCTCAGAGTTGGGTGCTCCACCCTCCACAGCTCCTGGGCCATCCGGTGCCCTGTGAACTGGCTGAAAGGAGCCCTGGATCTGCCTCCACCCATGCACTGGTGAGCGGGCCTGTGTTTTTGTGCACCAGCTCAAATTGAGGACGAGTCCTGTGGTGGGCGGGATGTGTGGACAGTGCAGTGGTTTATAGGAGAAAGTGGTGTGAGGCCATCAGTGACCATCTGCTGAGAAATAGTGACCTCTTAGATCCAGAATTAGGCTCCATAACTGAACCTTGAGCTCAGTCAGATGGGCTTTCACTTTGGTCACGCACTGTGTTCTGACCTTGGTCACAGGCTAAGCCCTGATCCTGTTCACTCACTGAACTTTGACCCGGGTCATAGTCTCAGCCCTGATCTTGGTTGTACACTAAGCCCTGATCCTGGTTACACAGAGCCCTGGTCACACTGAGCCCTGATCCTGGTCACTCACTGAGCCCTAATCTTGGTCAAACACTGAGCTCTGATCCTGGTCACAGGCTGAGTCCTGCTCCTGTGTCTCTGCTGGGGTGACCTGTGCATGTTCACATGCAGTATGCCTATGTCATATGCTTGCCTGCAGGCCACCTCCTCTTGCAGCTGTGTGTACAGCTTCCTTTCTTCCAGGAAAGAATGCACCAGAGGCTTCCACCACTGTGCAGACCCTCTGACTGCCTGCCTCCCCAGTCACACACACACTTGCACAAGTGGGCTCAGTGTCCACACTCGAGGCACTGCTTCTGTTCTGTAAACCTTGGGCCCAAGAGCCCCTGGAATCCCCCTTGCCCCAGCAACCAGAGGAATATGACCAAGCCCCATACTCTCAGGCCCAGACACCTGGAGTCATCAGTCCTGAACCCCGGCCTGGCAGCATGACCCCAGGACTTCTGTTCCCCCATACCCCTGCACCAGCCTGGCTCCTGGCAGTGGAAGCCTGATTAGGGAGGGAGACTAGGGTGGGGGGAATGGGGAGCAAAGGGGGCCTTGCAGAGTTCCCAGATGTCCAAACCAGTAGAGACTACCTGTACCTTAGCACATCCTATACAGATCCTTAGCCACGTGTGTCTCAAGTGTGTGTGGGGGAGCAGTGACTGTGTGTCAAAGTCGTGTCTGTACCCCCTGAATTGAGCACCTCCCTGTGCAGATCAATAATAGTTTACAGGCAAGGTAGCAATCGGGTGGCTAGATGTAAGGATAGATGGTAACTGGATCCGTGGGGGTGCTGTGGACAACCGGCTGTGTGCCCACATAGAGGGCCCCGGCCAGGGGCATCTATCCCGGAAGACACTCAGACCTAGATTTGGGAGTGCGGGTGTGGGCTCCCCAGTGACAGGGAGACAGCGGAGGAACAGTGAAGAGGTTGGGTGCATGATCAGTGAGAGATGTTGGAGGAAAGTGTGGGTGGAGATGGGGGCAGGCAGAAGGGGAGAAGGCCGGAGGCGGCTGGCAGGATGGGGAGTGCTTCTGTCTCCCTGGGCTGCATGCAGATGACCAAAGTCACTGGCAACACAGGGACTTAAAATAACAACAATCTATTCTCATAGTTCTGGCAGCCAGAATTCTGAAATCAGAGTGTTCGTAGGGCCATCATTCTTTTGCAGACTCTAGGGAAGATTCATTTCTTGCCTTTCCAGCTTCTGGTGACTCTAAAGCCATTCCTTGGTGTTCCCTGACTGGTGGCAGCATCTGTGTCTGCCTCCAGCTTTGCCTGGCCTTCTCCCTTATGTGTCTATGTGTGAGGATACCAGTTACTGGATCTGTGGCCCGCCCTAAATCCAATAGATTACCTTAAGATCCTTACTTATGTCTGCAAAAACCCTGTTTCCAGATAAGATCACATTCACAGGTTCTGGGGGTTAAGATTTTGACATATTTTTGTTGTTGTTGTTTGTTTTTTATTAAATTATAGCTGTGTACATTATTGCAATGAAGGGGTGCAATGTGCTGGTTTCATACACAATCTGAAATATTTTCATCAAACTATTTAACATAGCCTTCATGGCATTTTCTTAGTTATTGTATGAAGACATTTGTATTCTGCATTAGTAAGTTTCACCTGCACCCTGCTAAGATGCACCATCGGTGTGGGGGACACTATTAAGCCTACTGTTGACAGAGCAGTGAGTGATAGATCAATGTGTAGGTAGATGGGTGGGTGTGTGGGTGGGCGATGGGCTAAGAAAAGGCTAGAGATGGGTGATGCATTGACAGAGGCCAATAGCACACACTGGACATTCAGCGCTCTGGTCCTGAACGGACAGCTCCTTGGTGCTTCTCCTACTTGAGAAGTTGCCTATGGTTTGTCGTCTTTTTGTTTGTTTAAAACAGCTTTAGTATTTTATTTTTTGTTTTCAAAATATTAAGGGGGCACAAATTTTTATTACACAGATAGCTTTTGCAATGCTTGAGTCAGGGCTATAAGTACGCCCGTCACCCGGATAGTATTCACTGTATCTATTAGGTAGGTTTCTGTCCCTCCCCTCTGCCCTTCATCCCCATTCTGCAGTCTTCTAATTCTCCTTTTAAAAAAATAAACAACCCAGAGTTACACAGAGTGTACACATAAAAGGTGGGGAGTCCTTACAAGTGAGGTCCAGAGAGGTGACCTAGGAACAGGCCAGGACATAGGACTGAATCCCTCATCCTGCTTCACCAGCATGGTGGGAGATGTCCTGCTGGAAGATGGCAAGTGAGGGCTCCGGGAAGGGCAGGGCTTCCCATGCTCCTGGGTCCACATCCACACTGACTACAAAGGCCCCGGGAAGTCCCACAGGAGGCTCCTGTTGGCCAGCTTGGGAGTTTCCTTAGTCTGAGCTCTGAGCACCCTTATTCTGCCAGGCACAGCCCTGAGCCAATGGAGAAGGCCCTGGGACAGGCTGGGGGTGGTGTGTGGTATGTGAAGGGGGCTGTTTGCTTAGCTCCTTTCCTGAAGCCTGCCCCCAGCCAGACACGGTTAGCTCTGCCTCATTTCACTCACACGGGCTTCTCAGCCTGCCAGTTCTTTTAACCAGTTTTATAGCTGAGGACACTGAGGCCTGGAGCACTCTCTGGCAAGCCCAGGGTCCCCATGTGGACCATTTCAGCTGGTCTGTGTGGGCCCTAGGCCTGGGTCCGTTGTCCTGGATGAGGCTTGGGAACCAGGCCTAGCCCTGGAGTCCTTGTCAAAGCAAGCATCCTGGTCCCTTTAAGAGCCTCGCCCCCTCCCACCCCTTTCCTGGTCTCCTTGGAGAGGGCAGTTGAGGGGGGTAACGGAAGGAAGACTTGGCAGGGTCCCACAGGGGCTGTCAGCAGCCGGTTCCCAGCCCGATTTCTCCCACGCCGGCTGGTTCCTGATGTGGGGGGTGGGGGGCAGGAGGAGGGGCAGCCTCAACACAGAAGGCCTCTTTGGTGGCCTGGGATGGGCCTCAGGATCCACACCCATAAGCAAGCAAGGGAGGGAGGGAGGATGTGTGTTACTCCCCTGGACTTGGGCCAGGGGCCCAGGGTGGGGGAAGGGTGGAGTGCTGCTCTCGGCAACAAGACCACCGTGCCTAGCACCACATCCTCTGGGTCTCTCTCTATCAGTCCCCGGTGAGGCAGTGGGGCAGTGGGGCAGGGGGGCCTCTGTGGGCTGCAGTTTCCTCACCTGCTCCCTACATGTGTGAGAGCTGGGAGAATGGGCAGGACCCCATGGTCTAGACTCGAGGTAGGGGCAGTCCCGGGCCCTCCTGAGATCCCTGCAGCTCTTTGGCCTGGCCTAGAGGCCTCTCACTGCCCCTCCCATGGCCTGCTCCCTACCCGACCCACTTGTCCCTGCCTTGTAGCTTTACCACTCTCCCCAGGAGGCCCCCTGCCAGTTTCCAGCATCCCCACGCTGTCCTCGCCAGCATGTCCTTGTTTCCTGTCAGCCCCAAGGGCTCCCACACACATGGTTCCAGTGCACACAGGACACTCAAGAGCTATGTGGTCAGGGAACTGGGATGTGTCCTGTTTGAGTGGGTCTGGGGCTCACTCACTCACTACCGGAGCACATCTTCCCTCAAGGGGTACTCACACTCCACATGCCCAGGGAAGGCCTACCAGGGGTCCTGCCCTAGAGAGCTGCCCCCATCCAAGGCATGGGGTAAAGGACCCACAAGGAGGGAAGGCATAGAGCCTGGACTGCCCAGGACATGGCTGTGGGCCTCTGGCGACCTGTTCAGGTCCCTGTGTCATGAGGGCTGGGGGTCCATTGCTCTTATAGCTGGAATTGACAGGCCATGACAGTCCTTCCGTCTGGCTCAGGGATCCTTGGCTCTCAGCCAGCTGGCCATCCAAGTCCAGGCCTCAGTTTCCTCATCTGTGCAATGTTACAAGACAGCTGCCACCCCCAGGGTCACTGCAAGGAGAGACAGCGTCTTCCCTGTCCCCAGTCTAGACAGCTGCTGCCAGCCCCTGCCCAGCGCTTTCAGGCTGTGGCACCATGCCCCCCATTCTCTTTCTGCCAGAAGAGCCCTGCTGGCCCATGCTTGGCCTCTGCAGCGCCCAGGAGGCATGGCTGGGGAGGGGCTTCTGCCATGGAGTGGGGTTAGGTGGGCCGCAGCAGACACACCCACCCCCACCTGCCTGCCCAGACCCCTGTCCCCGGGGAGCCTGCCCACTGTTCCTCAGGCCTTCCCTGCTGCAGGCTGTCCATCTTGGCCACACTGATGGTCCCACCGGCCATTCAATCTGTCCTCCTGCCCATCTCTGGGCCAGTCCTAGTCGGGAGCCAGGCACTTAGCTGGGCAAATGCAGGTAGGGGTGTTGGGGCTCACATCCTGACCCTTCTCTTTACTGATGGGGTGACCTGGCCAGCAGGGGATGTAGGGCTGACTCAGAGTGGGCTTCAACTCAAAGTAGGCTTCTTGGGGGAAAGCGTGAGCTGGAGGGCACCTGGCAGTAAGGTGGCACCTGCAGAGGCAGACAGTCCGGAGTGCTGCCCAGCGAGTTGTCAGTGAGACAGCGGGCAGGCTGGAGGCCGGCAGGGCTGCTCAAGCCTGGGGCCCATCAGCTCCTTACCTCAACCCCCATGGCTCTTTTTAGGAGCAGAGAAGCTGAGCCCTGATATCTATTAGCCCTGAAACATGACAGGTCCAGGCCTGGGACAAGCCAGGACTCAGAATGGTGGCTGTGCTTGCCTGGGGTCCCCCAGTTAGGCTCATGTGTTGAGGGATCCTGCAGTGTCCACTGGACTCCTTCACACCCAGATGGCCCCAGCACCCGTCACAGCCAGCTCTTCAGGCCTGGTGGCCGTACCTGGCTCCCAAGGGCCTCTTATGGTGTTGGCTGTGTCTGGGCCTCCCTCAGCATTGATGGGTCTATAACTGGAGCCTTCAGGGGTCTCACGTTCCCCACCATACCAGATGTCAGTTTCCTGTTCCCCACCTGGTGCTGCCTAAATCTGGGCAGGCAGATGGATGTATCTGTTAGGCCCCCCTCCCCCTCCCCCACGGTGGAGTTCCCTCCCTGGCATACCTCATAGGATAGCCATGAAAAGGCGTGATGAAGACAGGTGGAGAGGTGGCTGCAAAGGGTGTCACAGGGACATGCCTGGCAGGATGTGAGCCTCCTCCCTCACCTGCCTAGCACCTGTGGAACTTTTCTGAGGTGCAATCACTCACTTATTGCAGCAGAAAAAGTCAAAATCAAAACCGCCGCTTCCCAGGAAATGCAGTGGTTCGCCCCCTGATGTTGGTAGAGGGAGAGTGGTAATAGACTGTTCTCATCTCTGTGGGGGGCCAACTTGGAACAGGGGAAGGTAGGATTTGGAGTAGACACAGGAAGGACTTCCAGATTAGCAGAGTGACCATGGGTGTCCATTCTGCTTTGATCTTGCAGAGGAGCCTGAAAGCAGGGGGGTGGTGAAATGACCTTGAGGTCACCTGAGCAAACTGTCTTTGGGAGTCAGATGAGGTGGGAGATGCCTGGAGGGGAGTGGTCAGGGATGACAGGCATTGGTAATGGTGTGGCTGCCTGGATTCCAATTGCCATGTATTGATGACAATGGTGGTCAGACTTTCTGCAAGACTGGTTCTATCTGCACTGTGCCCTGGACATGGTGAGTGCTGGATAAATGCTTGCTGAATGTCTAGGATGGTGATTACCAGGCTAGTATCAAATCTGTTGAGGTAGTGGCAGTAGTGGTGATGAGGGCACGGTGATGTTGCTAATAGTGGAGGTGATGCTTGGACTGTGGGTGATCAAGTGATGATTGTGGTGCCATGAAGAAAGTGTAATAGGGAAGAGGGCTATGTTGGTGATGATGGTAGTGTGGTAGTAGTGATGGTGATGGTGATGATAGTGGTGGTAATGATGGTGGTGATGGCAATGGTGGTGATGGTGGCAATGGTGGTAGTGGTGATCATGATGGCAATGATGGTGGTGGTCATGTTAGTGAGATGGTGGTGGTGGTGGTGGTGATGATTGTGGTGATGGTGGTAATGATGGTGATGATAGTGGTGGTAGTGGTGGTAATGATGGTGATGTTGGTGGCAATGATGGTGGTGGTAGTGTTGGTGAGATGGTTCTGGTGATGATGGTGATGGTGGTGGTGATGATGGTGGCAGTGGTGGTGGCGGTGATGGTGAGGATGATGGTGGTGGTAGTGCGATGGTGATGGTGGTGATGGTGGTGGTGGTAGTGTTGGGGAGATGGTGGTGGTGATGATGGTGATGATGATGGTGGAAGTGGTGGTGATGATGGTGATGGTGGTGGTGATGGTGGTGGTAGTGGTGGTGAGATAGTGATGATGGTGCTGGTGGTGGTGCTGGTGATGATGGTGATGGTGGTGGTGATGGCAGTGGTGATGATGGTGGCAGTGGTGATGGTGAGGATGATGGTGGTGGTAGTGGTGGTGAGATGGTGATGGCGGTGCTGGTGCTGGTGGTGGTGGTGATATTGGAGATAAGGTGGCAATCAGAGTACTATTGATGGGGGTAATAGTGTTAGGTGGTGATGATGTTGGTAAGGAAAGTGGTGGTAGTGGTAATGATGTGGTGATGAAAATGCTGTTGGTGGTGATGGTGGTGGTGTTTTTGCGATAATGATTGTGGTATTGATGACTGTTGCTGACAGTGGTAGTGGTGGTATGCTAATTACAGTGTGGTTTTAATACTGTAATGGTGGCAATAGTGGTTGTATTGTAGATGGTATTAGCTAGTATTGGCCAGTGTCAGTGGTAGCCATTAAGTGCAGGCTGTGGTGTCAGGTGTTGCTGGTGGTTGTCTCAGCTCTTAGGTGTGTTTGCAACCCATGTCCTCTATGGCAAGCGGGACTAACCCATGGCACAGTTAATAAACCAGCACAGCAGACATGAGATCCCAGCCAAGATGGATGGAAACATGGAGTAGAGAGCAGAGGACAGTGCCTGTGAGGCCTTGGCCATCTGGGAAGGCATCTTGGAGGAGGTGAGGCTGGGCTGGCTATGATGGGGGAAGGAGTGCCATGGTATGCCTAGTGCCCAACACAGAGCCATTTGCTGAATGAGTGAGTGAGCTTACTAGCCTCTTGACCTGCCAGCCAGGCAGCAGTGGCCTCAGCGTGAGGGATTGAGTGGCCCCTTAGCTGGCAGGGTGGGTGATGGGCCAGGCAGAGCAGGGCTTCAGGTGCTATAAATGAGGATCTGAGTGAGGGGCCAGGGCCGAGGGCAGGCTTTCTGGGTCCTTTCCTGATGTGGGAAGGGTCATCAGGTAGAATAGGGTGGGCAGGCCCCCAACTCTCTTAGGCCAGACCACTTCCTTGCCAAGCTGTGGAGCCCAGCATCCCACCCTCCCTGGGAGCCCCTGTCTGCCTGGCGGACAGCCCTGGGCCTGTGCCTCTTGCCCAGCTGGGTCAGAAGATCCGCTGGACTCTGGGGAGGGCTGGGTTTCCTATCCTGGGGCAGGTCTACGGCTAGAATTCCTGACTCAGTGTGGCCGGCGCCCAGCAGGAGCCAGGAGATTGGCATCTCTTGTGGTGGGGAATGTGAAACACTCTGGAGACCCCAGTCACAGACCTATGGTGCTGAGTGAGGCTCAGACATGGTCAGCACCAGAAGAGACTCCGAGAGCCATCCCCAGAGGCAAGACCATCAGCTGGGACTCAGTAAGACCCAGGTCAGGCACATATCCAAACCTCAGCATTGGTGGGTCACAGAGGCCAAGGGGCTCTCCAAACCCCAGGCATTGTCCTTCAGACCCAGAGCTGGGAAGAGCTATTGCTGACCTGGGCCTCCCCTAGAGATCCTCACAGACAGGCAGCCTGACAGGGACTGGACATGGAGGTGAGATCAGAGAGGCTTCCTGGAGGGGGCAGTGGCTCAGGGGAGACATGAAGGGCAAGGCTGAGTTGGCCAGAGAATAGGGGTCATGTGGTCAGAGGTAGGCCCAGAGGCAGGAGAGGGTGCCTGTGTGCCAGGCTACCTTCTGGGCCGGCCTATGCAGGCAGTGCTGTCAGGCCAAGGAGGGCCCAGCAGGACAGTTATGTGAGCTTGGGCGGCTAGGCCAGGCAGGACACAGGGAAGGGAACCAGGCATAGCAGTAGGACAGGGTGGTGAAGGGCTTGGGTGCAATGCAGGGGATCTAATGGGAAGGGCAGGTGTGAAGCCTGATTACCCAGGCAGGCTTCCCAGAGGAGCAGACACTGCTAGTCTTGATATGTGGCCAAGAGTTGGGAGTGGGCCTTCCTGGTGATGAAACATGATTACTCAGCGCTCATACTCAGATGGTGATGGAGCAGAGTGTTGGTTTGAGGGATCCAGGTGGAGACCAACCCATTAAGGATTTTGAAGGCCTGGCTTCGTTTTGTGAGACTCCTAGAAGCCCCTGCCTGCAGAGACATTTCCACTCCCTGCCTAGCACCTGAATCCCCCACTGGGGCATGCTGTGCCCACTCCTGGCTTCTTTCTGCTGTGTGGGAGGACATTCTATGAGTCATTCACACTAGAGTGTGAATTAGCCCATCAAATCCAAGGGGACCCCGACAGCGCACAGTCCCATAATAGCACCTGCTTCGTGGGCTGGCGGGAGGCATCATGAATGCAGTGAAGGCATTGCTGTGGTGGATGGGGGGATGGGCTCTCCGCGTGCCCTCTCCATCACTGTTACCTGATGTCCCCTGGGCTGGAAACCCAGCCCTCCCCAGGGTTCAGTGGCTCTTCTCCTGATGTAGCTGGGCAGGGGGCACAGAGGCCCAGGGTTGTCTGCCAGGCAGATAGGGGCTCCCAGAGAGAGTAGGATGCTGGGCCCACCAGCCCAGCAAAGAAGTGATCTGGTCTAAGAGGGCTGGAAGTCTGCCCAGCCTGCAGACCCCTCCCTAGCTGGTGTGGCCTTCTCTGAACCACCCACACCTTGGACATGGGAACAAGGTTGTGGATCTGCACCAGGAGCTGAGAGTGAAATGAAAAGGGGGTCTGTACTGGGTTGTGGGCTGCTCTGGGAGTTGTGGCCACTGCTGGATTTAGGGGGCTGCTGGTTGGGTCACAGGAAGTAGGGTTCATGGCCCAAGGGTGGCGGAGCATACAGTGAGGAAGTGGTGCAGGGAGGTTTAGCAGGTCCCTGGGAGCAGTGTGGCCTCTGCTCCTCTGCCCTGGAGGAAGAGGGGGAGGAGGCAGGTTGGCAGTGCCCTTCCCTCCCCAGCTGCTCTCACATGGCATCTTAGCTCTGCACCTGTCCCCACTGGTGTGCCCAGTGGTGGGTGTCTTCAGGACTGTCATGTGTTAGGATGTGCACTCAGGGCCACAGCTGCGTGGCACATGTTGGCTCAGGACTGTGAACAACTCAACGGAACAGGAAATGTCCCTTGTTGACATGGAGGTGCTTGGTGACCTTGGTAGCAGCTGAGTGGGAGCATGGTGGGTTCACTGGTGGCTTGCAGAGGGCTGTGCAGTGGCTAGACCTGTCCTGGCTCCTTATCTGAGGGTCCCAGGTACCCCTGGGGACCCACCTCTCTCAGACTGGGAGGGTCTTCTGCTCCTCTGGTCCTGCAGGTGTTACTGCCCCAGCTCCTCCTCTCACCCTGGACTCAAGGAGTGGGGAGCGGGAGTAACTGACCCAGATTCTTCAGGCCTGGGCCCAGCAAGGGGGGGCCTGGCTCTCTGACCCAGATATTCCAAGTTTCTATAGCTTAGAAAAGAGGTAGCAAATGGTTTCCCACGTGTGGGAGCAGTTGCGGCATGCGAGAGGAGGGAATGACCTGAGTTGCAGACACGGGAGCAGCTGCCCCTGAAGCAGAACGTATTTTAGTCTGACTTGGGGAAGAACTTCCAGATGTGAGTTGGGATCTGGTATAAGAGGATGTTTCCTAGAGGCTTTGTTGAAAGGTTGGCTGAGGCTTTCTGATCTTTCCTGGATTGATACACGTCTAAGATCTAAGCAAGAGTCCTCAGGTCAGTGACCACCCTTCCATCTGTCTTGCTAAAGGCCAGCCAGTCCTCAGCTGATGTCCAGGGCAGCAAGGAGGGCTTGGGTTACTCCTGGGAATCCTTCACTAACTGGGTTCTTCTCCTGGTTTGGGATGGGCTGAGAACAGATCAGGCTCTGTCCAATGTCAGGCTGCCCTCTAGGGCTCCTTTGGACCTGTGATTCAGTCAGGGTTCAGATGGCACAGGCCCTGGGCAGAAGGGCAGCCCAATGGATAAAAACTGGAATCTAGGCCCTACTGCTGTCCTGCTGTGTGGCCTTGGACAATCGGCACCTCTCTGAGCCTTGCTTTCTTTATCTACAAAGCTGACCTGAGGATCGTTGCAAAGATTCAATGATAAAATGCCAGAAAGCCCTTAGCTCAGAATGGAAGCCATTATTACTGAGGGCACGGAAGAGCAAGGAGAGGGTCCCTGTCCCCGAGCTGCATGTTGGTGGGCTGAGGATGCTTCCTGGATACACTGCCAGGCTTGCTGCAGCCAGGGGGACTCTGGAAGGGACAGGGGGGCAGAATCTGCCTGAGGCCCAGCACTCCCACCCTGGGCCAAGCACTTATGAAGTGACTGGCCAGCTAGGTCACTGGCTAGGGGCAGGTGCCCAGGCTGTAGGCACAGGTCCTGGCCTACCGCTCAGCACAGTGGGCAGCAGCCCCTTTCTCCCCACTGCCCAGGAGGCTGATAAGGTAATTAGTGCCCGCAGCAGGAGCCCTGCAGGCTAGGCACTGCTCCCAGGCTGGCACTCTCCCAGACGATGACGGGCAGCTGTGGGCCTGGCATCCTGTGGACTCACTAGTGCAGCTGGGACCCTGCCAGGCTCCTGGCCCCAGCTTCCCCCAACCGACCTGGCTCCCCAAACCCCAGGCCTCAGGTGCTGTCCCACTGGAGTCTCCCAGGAGCTCTTGGGCAGTTGGGCAGCTAGGTTCTAGAAGGCTGAGGCAGTGCCCATGCCTGGTCCCTGGGATTCGGCTCAGTCCCGGCTGCTCTTCAGTGCAGCCAGGGACGGGCCAGTCGTCAGCACAGAGAGAACCAGCCTGCAGGACCCTTTCCTGGGCCCAGGCATTCTGGTCAGACCAGACTGCAGCCAAACATCCACTTGAGGATGGGCCCTCCAAGGAGCTGGCCTCAGCCAGGGCCTCATAGCTCTGTGTCCTGGTGGGTCTCAGGCTTGTACCCTGTGTGTTCATTTCCCTGTGGCATGGGTCCAGTGGTCCCTACCCTGGAGGGTGGAGTGGATGGGAGACAGTGAGTGGGGCATGCCTGGTACATGGCACTGTGGTGCGGTTGCAGGATCTGGAGTGCCACTGATGGCTCCAGGACTTTCCAGGCACCCCATGCTCCTGTTCCCATTCCCTCTATACACCCCTGTGTCCTGCCTGGGTCCCTATCTTTTCTGTGTTCAGCAGGAGAAAGAGAAGGGGTCTAAAGCTCTGAGCTTTGACTTTTGCACCATGTCATGTTAGGGATACAGGGCAGGGGTACGTGGGGCAGCCTGGGTCCTTGGCCTCCATCCTAGTGGCTGGGGACAGTGCTGTGGTTGTCCTTTGAGGCCTGTGAGGTTCACATGGGCCAAGGCCTACAGACTTGGGTAGAGGGGCCCTCGGAGCCTGGGAGTCTGAAGATGCTGGGCCCGTCATGGTGCCTGCCTGCTTTGGTCTCTTTGTTTTATGGAGGCCCCTAGGATGGATGCACTTGAGGCCTCTGAACCTGGCCCCATGGGATAAGAACTTGGGTATCTCACTCTGCACTTGAGAGGGGAGGGTGCTTCCTGAGGGCCACACAGCCCAAAGGCAGCCCTGCAGAGCCTGCGGCCAGAGACTGGGCCCTCCTCCCTGGGCCACAGACTTCCTTCACTGTAAGCCAGGACCAGGTCTCTCCCCAAGGAGGCAGGGGGAAGCAGACATTAAGGATGTTCTCAGGGCCTCCCACTTTACCCCAAGTGTGTCCCTCCTCTTCTGGACCTGAATTTCAGAAAGTTCTGTCATGCCTCCCTGGGCTGCTGAGAAAAGAGGGAAATAAGGAAGGAGACTGGGCAGCAACACCCCAAATTCAGTAGAGATGGCTCTAAGCCCAGATACCTGGGGCAGGGGGTCCTTTGGCAGTTGAACTAAGCACAGGCCTGTGCCACTCAGCACGTGCCAAGTGTGCTGAGTGCCCATCCCCATTTTAGAAATGAGGAAACTGAAGCAGGAGGTGGTATAGACAGCTCTCCAAGGTCACACTGGTAGGACACCGCCAAGGAGTGCTTCAGAGCAGGTGCCTGGTCTGCGGCTTGTGCTTGTGGTTCAGGGCTGTGTGTGGGTGGCTTTCCAGCCTCCCCTGAGGAGGGCAGGCAGGGAGAGCGGCTCTGTATAACCAGGCAGGTCCTCTGGGCTTAGGCCCCCAGATCCCCCTGCATGCAGTGGGGTCAATGGAGGGGGTGAGCTGAAGGCTCTGGGCTGGGAATGGTTGCAACTACAGCATGAAGGCTTTGGGGCAGACCATCAGAGACCCTCCTTGCAGAGGTCAGAAGATCTTGGCTTTTCTCTTAGAGTCCCTGGGAGGGGTAGGTCCCAGTTACTGAGGGAAGGTGGTGCCTTTACCACTGAAGTTCAGGAGGCTGCTCAAGTGGGGCTCCTGCAGCTGCAAAGTTGCAACTTGGAACTGTTGGCTCATCTCTTCAGGAGGCCTGGAGCCCCTCTGCCATCAGTCAGGCCCAGGGGCTGTGGACTTGGCCCCAGTGAGGCCCTCCGCTTGAGCTTCCTGCCAGCTGAGTGCCAGCAGGCAAAGGAAGCAGGCCCAGCCCTGGAGCCAGGTCTGTGAGGGATGGACGCTCCCAAGTTTCTGGACAAGAGGGCTGCCTTGAAGGATGGGGAGATTTGGCTCCGTGGCAGGAGGAGGAGCAGTCTGCAGAGCAGTTCAGCCCTGATGCCCCAAGAACGTGACAGTTCCTGTGCTTAACCGGGGACAGCGTAGGCCTAGAGGCAGCAGGGGCCAGGGTCGCAGGGACGTCTCAGCTGCAGGTCGCCTCCCTGCGGGGAAGGCTGTCGGGTCCCTGGAGAAGAGCAGTGCTCCGGGGACGCGGCCCTGGGTGGCGGATGTTGGGGGGTGGCACGGCCCAAGGTCACCAGCTGCAGCCAGCGCCGTGGCTCTGGGGCTGGAAGCTCGGAAGTGCGGCCGCCCCACTCCGAGCCACTCCGCGCCCACGGCCGCACCCGCTCTTGCCCGCCTCTGTCCGCGGGCGCCCGAGGGCCAGAGAGCCGGGCGGTGGGGACGCGGGCGCCGGGCCCTGGGCCAGCCGCCCCGCCCCCTCCCGCGCCCCCGCCCCGCGCTCCCGCGGGCGGCTCCCGGCTCGCTCGGGCTCCCAGCTCGGCTCGCGGCGGCGGCGGCGGGCGCGGAGCGCGGCATGGGCGCCGGGGCCCCGGGGCCTGGCGGCGGCGGGCGGGCAGGCGCACGGCTGCGGGCGCAGGTGCGGGGCGGCGGGTTTGGCGGGGGCTGGGCGTGGAGTCGCGCTGGGGGCCCTGGGCGCCCGCGTCCCCGCCGCCGCTGACGCTGCCGCCTGTCTCCTCCTGTGTCCCGCCCGCCCCCAGACCCTCCTCCGCCCCCCCGCAGCTCGGGCCCTGGTCGTGGCGTGGCTGCCGCACGGTGCCCCTCGACGCCCTCCGGACGCGCTGCCTCTGTGACCGGCTCTCCACCTTCGCCATCTTAGCCCAGCTCAGCGCCGACGCGGTGAGACCCCGCTGCCGGGACGGCGGGAGGGGTGCCAGGCGGCGGTGAGGGTGGAGGGAGGGACTCGCGCGGCTGCCCCTTCCCTGTCCTGCGGGGTCGCAGCACCCAACAGCGGCTGTGGCCTGGAGAGCAGGGCACCACTGGGGAGGACGGTGGGAGCCGCGTGGGTGGCGAGTGAGTGACAGTGTGGACTTGGGGACGGGTCTGGGAGGAGCTGGGCCCCCCGGGATGTGAGTGATGGGTGGGCCCCATCTGCATCCTCCTTGGAGGCCTGGTTCCTTGAGGAAGCTGGGTCCTCCTCCGGGAGAGGCAGGTTGGGTCCTGAGCCCCCGGGGCTAGTGGAGGGCACTGCATGGGAGAGGGGCATACCCCTCCACTTGGTGGGTCCTGACCTATAGGGATGAGGAGGAAAAAAGAGCTGCCACCTTCCTCCAGCTTTTCTAACCCACCCAGATCTGAGCCTCAATGTGGAGGTGGCTGTGTCCCTTGGCAGGGGTCCTGGCACAGGTCCATAGCCCTCCCCAGGCCTCATCTCAGGGCCTCTTTTTTGTCCCTGTGATTCTTGTGGGGGCTGCTGGTTTCTATGGCAACAGCCAGCCTGCGGGCTGGGGCCGTAGGTGCTGGGCCCTGCCCACTAGGGCTGGTGGATGGTGGGCTCTCTTGCCCCAGCACCAGCTGGGCTGTACTCCCTTGTCCCGGGCAGGCCAGAGCCCCTTGCCAGTTCCCTGGGCCCTTGAGCCCCCTCACCCCAGACATCATGGAGAAGGGACTGGGACAACGGGTCCCAACGGGCAGGGAGCACTTGGGGGGGGGCGGTCATGGCCTTCCTGGGTGTTTGGAGGTGGTATAGTTTGCCCCCCAGCTTTCCTGAGGAAGACAGTTCCAGGCCTCTCTGAGAATATTCCAGGCACCCCCCCTTTGTTCTCTGGAAAGTGGGGAGATGATGTCAGGCTGGGGTCTCCCAGTGTCAGATCCAGATGGAAGCCCATAGACCATTGCCACTGAACGCCATTTGTAGGCAGGGACATTGAGGCCAGAGAAGGTCTTGCTTAAGGTCTTGGAGGCACAGCTATGCTGCCCTTGACCACAGTGCATCCCCTCTGGCTGTCCTCTCAGGCAGGACTGTGGGTGTCACGGGGCCATCCTGGAGGCTCCCTGAAGAGGTGGCTTTCTATGTAGACGGTCATTGATGTTAAAGCAGCAGGCTTTCCCTGGGGCCCCACGAGGCTGATGGAGCAGCACAGGGCTCCGAGTGGCTGCACGTCCTCTGGGTATGTGAGGAGAACCCAGGGCAGGAGAGGACCCGGAGGGGGGTGTCTGCCTCCCCCTCTCTTCCCAGCCCTGTGCCAACCCACGGAAGATCAGTTGCACACTGTGACTGGGCCCAGCCCAAGTTCTTCTGAGCCTCAGTTTCCTCCCTGTAAAACGAAGAGTAGCCCTGTACCCCCCAGAGTTGGCTGCAATCCCCAGACTGATGGCATTCCCACTGGTCACCAGGGTTGTGCTCTGGAGTGAGCCTGGCTGGGAGAGCATGTCCTCAGAGGGGCTAGTGTGTGGCTAGGTAGCTTGGGGCTGGGTAGTTCCCAGAGGCTTTCCTAGGAACAGAGGACCTTTGCCCTGCGTGCACAGGATTGCGGGGAGGCAGACATAGCAGAGTCCTGCTTCGTCAGGCAGCTCAACCCACCCCTGTTAGTGTTCACAGAGGTGGTTTGCTGCAGGCTCATCAGGGCGCCCATGCCACATCCCCTGCATGGCAGCTGGGGCCTTCAGAGCCCCAGTATGCTCATCTGTGAGATGGGTGAGTAGCTGGCTCTGCCTGGTTCTATGGCTGCCTTAAGGGCAGAGCTTGGCTGCCAGCTTGGGAAGGAACCAGGGAGGGCAGGGCCCTGCCTCCGAGCTCCCTAGGGTCCTCCTCTCCTTTCCCGGACCACCTCTTGGTCCTGCCTGCTCTAGCAGGGCTGAGGGCTGACCCCCTGAACACTGAGCACAGAGGGACAGAGGATGGAGGGGCCTGCTGCGATGGTGCAGCCCCTCACTGACTTGTTCTCATCCCTTGTGCAGACCCTCTGGGTGCCCAGGGCTCACCTTCGAGGGGCACAGGGCCTGATGCAGAGGTGTGCACATAACAGCCTGGGCTGTACAAAGGCCAGGGCTCGGGCTCTAGGAGCTTGGCAAAAGCCTTCTTCCTGCCTGAGCATGGTTTGGGGAGCAGTGCACCTGGGGTCCTGAAGGGTGTGCAAGAGTTCACCAGCTGAGCTCTTCAGGGAGAAAGGCTGCCCTGCCAGGGGATTGAGAAATGGATGCGGGGCTGGGGAGGCTGAGACATAGATGCCAGCAGCAAGGCCTGGGGCCAGAGCGAGAGCCTGACCTTCCTCCTGAGGGCAGCGAGGTGTGGGTGCCAGAAGGATCCCCACACGAGCAAGGATAGAACAGTCAGCAGGCAGGGAGGGGGCCAGTGGAGAGCAGGGTTGGGGGTGGGAATGACAAGTGTGTGGGCCTGGTGGGGCTTGAGTGGGCACGTTGGACACTCAGGTCTGAGTGGACAGGTGGTGGGTATCCCAGGGTGGCCTCAGGGAACTGCCCTCCAGAGCAAGGGCCTGAGATGGTGGTAGAGATGGAGGGCCATAGGCACACCCCAGGAGCCAGGGCGGGATGACATCTGGGCAGGGCCATAAAGTGAGGGGAGATAAGACATCCTCCCCCCAATCCTGGCCTGGAGCCAGAGTGTCGTTGAAGATGCTGGCTATGCCACTGTGGGCCTGCGGCTGCCGGAAGGCTGAGTAACCATTCTGAGTCACACCTGTGAGGGGGACAACGCCACCTGTCCTAGAATGTCGTGGGGATTGAACTAGGTGATATATTTATGGCTTTTTGTACAGCGTGGCATGTAGTAAACAGCCAGCAAAGGACAGTTATTGGCATCACTTTTGTGATGTGCCTCAAACTGTGTTAGTAGGCTGTGACCAGGGTCAGAGTTCATTTGAAACCAGGACCACGGCTCAGCATGTCCTCAGGGGTGAGGGCTCAGGGTATGATTGGGGTTTTGGATGTGGGCTCAGGATGTGACCAGGATCAGAGATGAGAATGTGACTGAGATGGAGGCTCAGCATGTGACTGGATTCAGGGGTCGGCGTTCATCATATGACAGGGTTCAGGGTTTAGCCCAGACTGGAGTAAGGAATTCATTTGGTGGCTGTTGGGGCCATGGATGTTGTCAGAGTGCTGACAGGATGAAGGTGGCAGGCACCGAACATCGGAATCAATCTTTAGGAGCACCAAGTGTGTAGATGGCTCGGAAGAAGGCTGCCCTTGGGAGTTCATGCGCCAGAAACGACCAAGGAAAGACATGGGTGTGAAGGGCAGCCAGTGCCCTGGCGAGGGCTTGGGGAGGTGCTGGCACAGAGTGAGGGGCTGGTTCAGACTGAGATTGAGGGCCATCTTTGAGGTGGTGTCGCAGTAGAAGGGCTGACCCGGGAAAGTCAGGGAAGAGCGTGGGCAGAGGGATTGGCAAGTGCAAGGGCCCTGGGGTGGCCCTGAGCTTGGCCCAGGAGCCCATCTCCACAGGAGGCTGGCCTGGCTCTGCCACCTCTCTGTGTGAGTGGGGGCCAGTCTCTCACCCTGAGCTCTCTATCCTAGCCCTCCTGAGGAGTCCTGGGGGTCTCGGGCACCCTGCCTGCCTGGCTGCCTCCTGTGCCCTCCTGCTTCACCCAGAACCTGCTGAGCTGGGGCAGTCAGGCGACTGATGAGCCCGGCAGGGAGGACAGAGAGCAGGCAGGCAGGTGGGAGAGCTGGCAGGCTCTCGGCTGCCAGGCCTAATGAGGACAGACGGAAGCAGATGGCCACAGAGGTCTGGGCTGGAGCCAGCTATGGCGCAGGCGTGAGCCATTTACCCAGACGCCCATGACCTTCGTGGACGGCCAGCCATGGGCCAGCCCCAAGTCTTGGAAACATTTGCTGAGGTCACCCTCTCCCCTACCTCTCTCTCTCCTCTGGCCTTCTCCTAGCTCTGGGCCTCAAGTTCTCCATTGGTAAGATTACTGGGTCAGGGGCCACCAGTCCCAGGGGTCCCTGTTTTGAGGCTTGAGCTCACAGCTCTGACGTGCAGAGAAGTACCTGTGTAGAGTTCTCTGTGGCATACAGCTGAGGTAGGCGAGGCCACCTGGCTCACAGAATGGGTCTCCTCCAGAGCCCAAGAGCCTGGGGTAATCAAAGGGGCCTGCCTGGAGGTGGTGCCTTCCAGAACCTGGTGGGCCAGCAGTGCTTGTGCACGCAGAGGAGTCTGGCCAAGTTCCAGGGAGACGCAGCTGGAGCAAAGGGCCTGGCACGTGTGAGGAGCCAGCCTGGCACCAGGACCCGGGAGGCAAGGGTCGGGTGTGGGGTCTCTCTTGCATGTCTGTGCATGTCAGGTATGTAGCTTGCGTCACCTGGAGGAGGATCCCTTAAGGGTCCCTCAGGCCTCGCCTTGGCCTGGAGGAGAGAAAGAAAGTGGGGCAAGAATGCACAGAAGCTGGGGGCAGGAGGACCATGCTGGAGGTAGGGAATGGCCACTGGAGAGGCCCTTACCCAGCAGGAGCCTCGGCCCCTACCACCTACAGCTCCACATCACACTCAGGTCAGGCTGGGGCAGCCTCCCTCAAGGCCTTGTAGATGGGTGGTCAGCAGATGACTGGGCGTCATAGTGGGGGAAGTCTAGGTCTGCTATGAGCTGGGGGAGCCACAAAGGAGACCCTGGGGAGGGCCTGGGCCAGGGAGGCAGCAGCGAGGGCAGCCCACGGAGCAGGGCAGGATGGTGGGGCACTGAGGTCACCCTCAAGGTGGCCAGCAATCCTGGCCAAGACTGAGCACCCCCTTCCCCAGGCCCCAGCTCTGGATGTGTTTGGGCTTCACCATTAGCTGTGTCCCTATAGACCAGTAACCATCTGGTGACCTTGGGTGACTTTCCCAATTTTTCTGGGTCCTGTCTTCTCTACCTTCCTTTATCTGGTCAGTAACATAGACCCAGCATCCATGCTGGGCCTGGCCCTGTGGGGCTTGTGGACATGAGGGACACTTGGCTGTAGGGACAGGCCATCACCCCCAGCATGGGGGCTGGGGCTGGTAACACCAGAGAGGTCTGGGGGGCAAGCAGGATGCCTGGAGGAGGTGGCACTTCCAGCTCGGGGAAGGGCAGTGTGGCACGTGTGTGGGTGGACAGCAGGATGGGGTGGGCTGCCTGCTGGCAAGCGTGGCTGAGGGGAGAGGACTAGGTTCAGCTGCACGGGTGGGGCAGTGGTGCCGGCAGGGGCAGGCCCTGGAGCTCAGGGCCTTTGGGGCCCCTGAGGAGGGAAGGGCTGCCAGGCATCAGGAACCAGTGGGCAAGTGTCACCTCCACAGAGAGCCAGGGCCAGCTCTGTAGGTAGCAGACTCCAGGGAGCCCTCCTTCCTGGCCCTGCCCTCCCGCCCACCTTACCTCTTCCCCTCAGAGCTAGAGGGTGGCAGGCTGGGAAGGAGGTGCAGCCTGTTTCTCTTTAGTCCCTCACATCTGAGTGGGCTCTGAGCGCTGCCCTCCGCCAGGCCTGACTTCTTTCCTCCATGAGTGCAGACTGTCCCCTGCAGGGCATGCCATGGGCATGGGGATGCAGCGAGGCTCTCGGCTTGGACCCCGGGTGCGCAGTGGGGACATGTATTCCTGGTGGGGACCTGGTGGGGCTGGGAGGGTGATCTTGTCAGGGGAGGGGGGCTGGCAGGCAGCCAGGGCCAGGTGGGGGTGCAGATAAAGCCCGAGACAGGGAGTCGGAGAGGGTCTGAGGGGAGCAGCGGGGTGGCCTCTGAGGGGCAGGCAGAAGGCTGTGGGGACAGTGAAGAGCACAGGCCCCTGCACCAGCAGAAGGCAGGGAGTGGTGAGGTGGGACCTTGGTGCAGGGGTGTTAAGGTGACACATGGGGCCGTGGGGGCCTGTGGGCATGGAGTCCCAGATGCAGATGGATGCCTCGCAGAGGCTGTGGGCTCTGTGGGGCCATCTCAGGTCGGGAGGGAGGTCCCTGGGCCTGGCGCCTCCCTGACCCCACCATGATGTGGGAGGTGGTGCTTGGAAGGGGGGTGTCTGTGCTGTGAGGGAGTGTTTGTCATGGGGCACGTGACTGTGATGGCACCAATGTAGAGGTGAAGGCCCCGCCCTCAGCAAGGCACAAGAGCTCCCAGAAGGGGACAGCCCAGAGAAGAAGGTGCCGGAGGGGCTTGGTGTGTTCTGGCATCCTTCTCTGTGGGAGGCCAAGGGGGGACCAAGGGGCTGGGTGGGGGAGGGGAGGTTCTAGCCCGGAGAGGAGCCCTGGGTCCCCCAGGCCCGCACACCTCACTCCCTGTGGTCTCCCTGTGACCTGCAGACCATGGAGAAGGCAGCCCTGCCATCTGTGACACTCATCGTGGGCTGCGGCGTGTCCTCGCTCACTCTGCTCATGCTGGTCATCATCTATGTGTCCGTGTGGAGGTGGGTGCCGCCCAGGGAGCCCTCAAACCGCGCTCCATCCCCTCCCTCCCTTCTCGTCTTCACAGCCACTGTCACCATCCAGGACAGCACCTGGCCTCTACCTCTGCCACTGAGCCCAGCCTCGCAGCAACCGCCTCCATGGCCCTGCTGGCCTGGTCCAGGGTCTGGTTGGCTACAGCCACCTCTCAAGTTATGCCCACAGTGTGCATTGTAGAAATAGGGTCCCAGTTTCTGCTCTCTCCTGAGCGCATGTCCAGGCAGATGCCAGCTTTGAGCCCACCCCAGCTTGGCATGCACCCACACCCCTGACTTCTCTGTCCGTCCTATTGCCTGCACCAGCCTTCCCTGGGGCGCGGGGCCAGGCCTCAGGGTCCAGGGCCTCTGCTGGATCCCCCAGGCCAAACTCATTCCACAGAGAGCCGCTGGGACTTAGTGCTGGAGCCTTGTGTTCACTGCAAGTATTGTCTGGTCTGAGTGCTAGCCTGTGGGTTTTCAGGGGCCCACTGAGGCCCAGGGAGGTATGGGTAGTGAGAACTCATGTTCAAGCAGGAATAAGCCTGGGTGCACAGGCTCCAGTGTGAGTGTCCAGGCTGAGGCATGAGTGTGACTGCAGGCCTGTGCCTGCCAGACAGGTCCTGTCCCCCTGCTGCTTCCAGCCCTGTTGAGTAGAAGTTTGGAGCATGGAGTGTGAGCTCAAGGTCACTGCCTGGGCAGCTGCCCTCAAGACCTAGTTGGGACTCTCAATGTGTCCAGAGGACGTGCGGCCACTGCGCTTGGCTGCTCTGGCTCCTGCGGCAGCGCGATGTCAGCCGATAATCAGAACTGACACCTGGCTGCTGTCCAAGGTCGAGAAACAAGAAGTCGATGTGGCCTGAGCTTGCTGGTGACCCGTAGTGGCTAGCAGCAGGCACCCCCCACTGTCCTGCCCTTGGGCAGAACATACAGTGCTCCTCCACTGGGCCCCACAAGGGGGCATGGCTGTCTCTTTCCCTTGGGCCAGCCCCTCCGACCCCTAGGCTCTTGGCTTCCCAAAACATCTGGGGTTGGGGCTCTGAGTGTCAGGGGCCCCAAACTCTAGCTCTGATGTGCTGAGGTTTTGAGGAGGCTATACATCTACTGAGGTCAAAGTGTCCACCTTGCTGAGCTCTGCTGGCCATCACTGCACCTCTCTGAGTTATAAGCAGGGACTGTTTCAATGGCCCCATGAAGAAGTGAGAACCCACAGAGAGAATGTAACCTGCCCAAAGTCATGCAAGCACATCAGGGCCATGTAATAGCCCCTGACGCTCAGCCCCTGACCCTCCACTCTCTACCTGGGAAGGTCTCAGACCTCTAGGGCTGCTGGCGGTGATGGTGGTGATGGTGATGATGGTGGTAATGGTGGGGGTGGCAGTAATTGTGGTGGTGATGGTGATGGTGGTGGTGATGGTGGTGGTGATGATAGGAATGGTGGTAGGATGGTGGTGGTGACAGTAATGATGGTGGCAAGGGTGATGATGGTAACTGCAGGGACGGAATGGGGCCCTGGTCTTGTTGTGGCCACAGGATCGCAGTCCCTGTGAAGATGAGGCCCTGCTGTATGCTGACCCTGGCCCTGCCCTCTCCCACAGGTACATCCGCTCAGAGCGCTCCGTTATCCTCATCAACTTCTGCCTGTCCATCATCTCCTCCAATGCCCTCATCCTCATCGGGCAGACCCAGACCCGCAACAAGGTAGGCATCTTTCTGACCGCCGCAGTGCAGCTTTGTGCCGTATCCAGTGAGGGTGGAACCAGCAGGGGCTGGACCTTGGAATCCCTGGGAGCTGAGGCAGGAGGGTGTGAGAGCAGAAAGAGGCTGCCCAAGCCATGTGGAGTCCCTCAATTCTCTGTGGCTGCAGCAGCCCAACGGGGACTGGTTAACTGGCCGAGAGGGCAGTTTGTGTCCCAGCATCTTAGCTGGACTGACCCTTTGAGATGGACTCAAGTCCCTACCCAACCCACTGTCAGGAGTGGAATCAGCCTGTGACAGCCCTGTGTCAGCTCTCTGGGAGCTTAATACGACTTAAGCTCTGACTTGAGTCACTTCTCCCTACTCCTTCTACTACCTGGCCAGCCCTGAACCTGGCAGCTCATGGTAGGGCCCCTCAACTGCCTTCCTCAGTTATATCCACCCCCAGTCCCCACCCTGTGGTCTCCACACCTGTCTAGCTAATCAGAGCTGGCCCAGCCTTCAGGTGGAAGCCTTTGCTTCTTCAAGGTGTCACCCTAACAATGATGCAAGCAAGATAAAGCAGGAGGCCTTGCAGTGAGACAGAGGGAAGGCCAGGCCTTCAGGAGCCTGCTGTGTGCTGTGGCCAAAGCTCATGGCCCCTGTGAGCTTTTCCGTGACTTGCTGTGTGTCCTTGAGGTGTGACATGCCCTCTCTGGGCCTTGGGTTTACCACCTCTTGAATGGATGGGCTCGAGCTGGGGCTTCAGAGTGGGTGCCTGCCTTGACACCGGTGTGTCTGAGTGGGTGCTGAGAAGGCAGAGAGGGAGGGTTGTCTGGCAACCTCCTGGCAGTTTTTGAATGGGATTATGGTAGTACCATGCAAGGGGCTTAGATGTTCATCAGCCCCTCAAGGGAGGCTGTTTCCTGCCTGGGGATTTGGCTAGTGACAGTGAGGGTAGTGGTTGCTGCAGCCCCGTCGGGGCGGACCTGGGGCCGGGGGTGTCTGCCCAGTGTCCTCTCGCTTGCCTGCCTGCCCAGGTGGTGTGCACGCTGGTGGCCGCTTTCCTGCACTTCTTCTTCCTGTCCTCCTTCTGCTGGGTACTCACCGAGGCCTGGCAGTCCTACATGGCCGTGACAGGCCGCCTCCGGAAACGTCTCATCCGAAAACGCTTCCTCTGCCTGGGCTGGGGTGAGCAGTGGGCGGGGCCTCCCTTGGGGGGCCAGTCCCCGTTGGGCTGCTGCAGCCACAGAGAAGGATGACCTTCCCCTGGCGCTTGTTCAGGCCCCTTACAGCCCCCTCTGCACCCTCGGCCACCCCGTCCCTCCATCGCTCCCGGGGTGGGCTTCTCCCTCTGGGCCCTGCATAGGGTCTCCGGGTAAAACACAGGCACCCTGTCCTATCAGGTAACAAATAATTCCTTAGTAGAAGCATGCCCTGTGCATCATTTGGGATCTGCTTGTGCTGACAAACAATGCCCTGTTCATCTGAAGTTCAGATGTAGTGGGCATCCTGTGTGTTCCCTGCTCAGCTTGTGGCCCTGCAGGCCTTGTTCTGTCCACTTCCTGTCCTCTTACACTCAGCCTCACTCTCAGTTCGGGGGCTTCAGCGGCATCTTTCTGCCTCCCTGCCCTCCACAGGCAGAACTGGGCAGAGGTGGAGGGTGCCAGAGCTTGAGTGGGGCCCCACACCCTTTCTCTGGTCCTCCTCCAGGGCTCCCTGCGCTGGTCGTGGCCATTTCCGTGGGATTCACCAAGGCCAAAGGGTACAGCACCGTGAACTAGTGAGTCGGGACAGTGGGGTGCAGGGGACGCCCACACAGCCCCTCAGAGCCTCTGCCACCCTTGCTGGGCACCAACCCACAAAGGCTCAGGGAGAATGGGGCTGGGGACCAGTGGCTGAGCTCTCCCTCCTGGCAGCAGCCAATGGGCAGTGGGATTGAGAGCAGTGGGGTTGAGGTCATCAGAGCCTCCTAATTCTTTTATAGGTGACCATGAGTCCATTAGCCCCTCTGAGCCTCAGTTTCCCCATCTTCTCTGTGGGGAACCCATGTCTACACAGTGTGGTGAGAGAGAGGACTGCATGGCGAAGCTGTGGGGACAGGGATACAGCCCACAGTGGGCTCATTACAAATGCCCTGAAGGGTTAGCTGGGTCAGGTCCTAGGGACTTACATGATAAGCCGGGAAACTTGGGGTCATCCTAGAGGCATGGTGGGCTCCAAGGTGAGGGAGCAGGGTCTGGGGTGCAGGATGGGACAGGAGGCCCAGGAGAGGGCAGCAGGGAACTGAGGCCAGGAGAGGCCTTGGCTATGGGGAGGGGCCAGGTGGGCTAAGAGGCAGGAGGAGGTGACTGTGCCAGCTGAGTGGGGCTCCAGGGGTCAGCATGCACAAGGCCTAGAGGACCTCCCTGTCTGGGAAGTGCTGGGAGTGGGCACGGATGAGGCCCCAGAGGGTGAACACCAGGAGGGAGATCTGAGTACTGCCCCCAGAGAGGAGAGAAGGGGTCATCCCACCTGGTGGATGCAGGGTGAGTCGGGAGGGGATAGGGACGTTGAAGTGGGGTCTAGAAGGATGAAGAGGAGTTTGTTTGCCAGACAACATGGGGCCACCTGTTTAGGGCAGAGGGGATGATGAGCACTGGGTTTGAGGTTCCTGTGGATGCCAAGGGTAGTGTCCAGAAATGCAAGGAGCATGGGGCTAATGACTGGGTATGGGGAGGGGCCAGGCTGCTGAGACCACAGGCCCCAAGGTGAGGGGACTGGGGGGCCAGCCCAGTATCCGGCACCATGTCAGGGAGGAGGGTCTGCCATGGGCCCCAGGAAGAGCCTGGGGAAGGAGGGACAGCTTGGTCACATTTCATCCTGCCAGTCTTGGCCTCCTGCCGTGTGGCTCTAAGCAGGTGCATACTCTGCTCTGGGCCTGTCCCCATCTGTAGGATGTGGATGGTGATGGCTGCCTGGGGGCTCCTGAGGGTTCTAAAGCTGAAGAATGAGTTGGAAGTGCCCTGCACACAGGAGGTGCTTAATAAGTGCTGGTTTCTTTCACTGCTTCCCAGCTTATCTCTTTCCCTCCTGAGAAGCTGGCAAAGCCCTCTCCATGTGGGGGTGGCACTGATGGCCTGTCTCCCCCACAGCTGCTGGCGGTGCCCTCTCCACATGGGGGTGGCACTGATGGCCTGTCTCCCCCACAGCTGCTGGCTCTCCCTGGAGGGGGGACTGCTCTATGCCTTCGTGGGACCAGCGGCTGCTGTTGTGCTGGTACTGACCTGCTGGGCCCTCTCCCCACTTTCCCAGGCTGGACCTCTCGCCTGCTGGAGCCTTGATGCTCTCACCTGCCCCTGGGCTGGATTTGGGGTGGACCTCCTGCCCTTTCAGGGTCATTGTGACTGCCAGTGGTTGGGTGGCACTCCAGCCCTGCTCCCACCTGCCCCCAGGGCGTTCGGGTTGCAGGGGCCAGGCTGCCGGCTCCTCCTCTATCTGTGAGCCCGAGCTCACCTGATAAGTAGGCGCCAGGGGCCACCTGCTTCGAGATAGTGTGGGTTTGACGAGTGAGAAGACGGAGAGGGCGGGGGTGGGTCAGGACTGATAGTTGAAGGAAGTGTGCAGGCAGGGCCATGAGTGTCCCCCTGAGCCCTGCTGCTTACTGCCATAGGGGTGCCAGTGACAACCTTTCCTTCTTGGGCCTTGGACTTTTCTTCCCACTGGTTTCACACATCTTTGTGCAAGGCACACAGGACTATTGTCCTCAGATCACAGATGAGCTGGTGGCACCTGCCTGAGCTCACTGGCTCCGCTATGTCCAGCCATGAGAAGGGCTGAGCCAGCCAGCCTCTGTCCCCCTGTGGAGAAACTCTGCATCCTGACTCACAGCGTTTCTCAACGCTGTGTGTGAAAGGGTTGAGGCATTAGGAAGGCTGAGAACCACTGCTCGAACCTTGAGTCTACCTGCCCTTCCCCTCCGCGCCCAGGAGAGGGCGTCCATATCCACAGAGTCCTGCTGCTACAGTGGCTCCACAGGGCTGCGCCACTCCTAGTAGGGGGCTGGGGCACAGGCCAGATGCAGCAGAGGATGGGGGCTGACCATGGAGGGGACAAGTTGGGGAAGTCTCGGGGGCTGCATCCCTGGCACTATTTCACAGCTCCCTCATTCTTTGAAGGCACCCAGGGTGGAGGCATGAGAGTCAGGGATGCCTATCTGTGTAGGCCTGGGACTGGGGAAGGAGGACAGCCTGAGGCAGGAGGCCCCAGCCCTGCACGTCCCCTCCCAGGCCGAGCAGGGCCTGCTGCAAGCAGCATAGACAGGACTGCTTCCCTGCCTGGCCATGGCAGAAGATGAGGCTGATCAGGAAAGACAGCGCTGTTGGCCCAGCTGAGCCTCTAGTGTTGGAGTCTGGGAACTTCCCTTCAGGAACCATGGGAGGCGGAGCCCAGGGTGTGGAATCACAAGCTTGGGGAGCTAGATGGCAACAAAGCCATTCCGCCTGGGAGTCAGGGAGTGGAGCCCTGATCCAGGGACCCAGAGCCGTGGAGCCACTTACAGGGCCCTGGCGGGCAGCTCTTGCCTCGGATGGTAGCTAGGGCAGCAGCACGGGAGGGACACTGACCTTGGACAACAGGAAGAGCATTCCAGGGTGCAGGGGCCCAGCTGGGGCAGTGCAGCTGACATAATGGGAATGGTAGGGAGGTAGAGACTTCCATCTGGACGGAGGGGTGTCCTGCTCAGGGCGAAGCACAGGGGAAGTGTGTCCACACCAGCATGCAGGGTGCCCCTGAGATAGGCCCCGGCCAGTGAGGCATCCTGGGCTGGTCTGTTGAGCTCTTGGTGCTGGAGGGACTGAGGGCAGAGCAGGGAGGCTGATGGTGTGGGTGGCACCTGGGTGGCAACTAGAATAGTCACCGCAGGGCCCTTGCCTGATGAGGGTCTGCATGACAGAGGCACTGGAGGATGGGGGCCACCGTTGGTGTGGCTGCTCATGGGCAGTGCTGGCCCCGACCCCACCTCTCTCTGCCTGGCAGGTGAACATGGTGATCGGGATCCTGGTGTTCAACAGGCTGGTGTCCAAAGACGGCATCACAGACAAGAAGCTGAAGGAGCGGGCAGGGTAGGGCCCGGGCCCAGGCTTCACCTGCACGGAGCTGAGGAGACCCAGAGCCCACCCACTCGAGCCCCTGGTCATAGGGGCTGCTCCATTGCCCAGACTAAGACTGCAGGGCTGGAGATCCCCGAGCAAGTGGGGAAACTGAGGCACAGAAAACAGAGACCTGCTCAGGCTTATAGCCAGCCCTGGTCTCACTCTGTGCCTCAGTTTCTCCATCTGACCTCAGACACCGTGGGGCCCTATAAGGTCCTCAGGAACAGTAAATCTGATTGATTAGGAAGCCCTAGGCTGGGTACTTGATTCCCAGGCCTCCCTCTCCCATCTGCGCGGTTTGCTGTATGACACCTGCCTGTGCAGGTGGCTCAGAGACCCAGTGGGGCTTTCATCAAGGGAGGACAGTTCAGGGACAGGTGAGGCTGGGAGGACCTGAGCCCATGGGGCACACTGCCCTGCGGGTGGCAGGGCCCAGGTGAAGGCGAGGGTGGTGCTCGGGGCGGGACTGCTGCTCAGTCTTTCAGGGACAAAGTCCTGGTCACAGAGGAGGGGCTGCACAGCATGGGCCTGACCACAGGCAGACGAGCCATGTGTGTCCTGCAGCCCTTGGAGCCCCTGCCTGTCTTCTCTCTTTTGTGTCCTCCTGCCTGACTGGTGTCTGCGTGAGGTCCTCGCCCTCCCCTCTGTGCCCGTCCTGCTCAGTTGCTTGGTCTTTGTCTCTGTCTTTCTCTTCCCGGCTCCTCTTCCCCTCCCCAGTGGACAAAAGCTTCTGGAAGCTTCCCCTTGGGTGCCTGGTGGGCTCCAGTTCTGGGCAGAAAGCAGCTGAGCTGGTGGGGGTGTCCTTGGGGCTGAGAACCTGGTTGTGAGTAGAGGCTAGAGCAACCTTCCCTACAGCCCACCCAGCCCTCGAGCACGCTGTCCTGCACGTGCTCCTGAGACAGGGCCACCCTGGTGTCCGCAGATTGTCTCACCACAAAGGCGGCAGCGGCCCCTCAGGGATGATCATCTTTACCTCTCAGAATAACCATCAAGGCAGGTTCTGTTGTTACAGTCCCACCTGACAGCTGGGCAAACTGAGGTTTCAGGGGGGGATGAGTCTCTGGTGGAGCCGGGAGTCAAGCTGGGTTAGGCAGGTGCTAGAGCCCAGGTGGAGGTCTTGTGTGCTGCCCGCCCTCCCCAGTGCCAGCCCAGTGGTGGGCACGCATACCAGGAACACTCCCAGAATCACCCACGCAGAAGGGAGGCACCCAGCACACTGGTCTACACACGTGCGTGCACATGCACACGGGCACACCCACACCCACAAAGACCTGAGGGAAGCCACAGTCCAGCTCAGCTCCCTCCTAGGTGCACAGGAAGTGGGGGGAGGGTGACATACTGCTTTGTGCAGACCGGAGGCAGAGTTCGCCCACCCTCAGCTGAGCATGGTGTGTGGACAAAGCATTGCCTCCCCACACGCCTGGCCCTGTGCAGCCTGCAGCCCCAGGCTTGGGTTCCTTAGGTGGACAAGAGCCCCCAGGGCCATCAGCCAAATTGTGGGGGCTCCAGGCTGGCCTCCCAAGTGGCTGGTTTTGCTCTTTTATTTTGCCCTTGGTTTCTGCGAGAACAGCGGGCTTGCTTTTGTTTCAGCCTTGTAATTTCACTTACAGTCAGCTGCCCCAGCCCCCCCTCGGGCGTGCCCTCAAATGTGCCGAGTGTGGAGTCCTCTCTGCCGCTGATGCCACCTCCGACGCCACCAGTAACGCCATGTTAGTGCCTCCTGGCCTCGGCCCTGCCCGCGGGGCTCTGCTCTCTTCTAAGTCACGTTTTGCTCGTTTTATGTTTTCCTTTCATTTCTTTCTTTTCTGCCGACCCACTCTGGGTCTCCTGGGCCACCCCTTGCCTCCTTTGCTCCCCCAGGCTCCCTTACATCCTCCTGGCAAAGTGGCTGTAGGGCCTGGCTGCCCCTGGGACAGGCGTCAGGCAGGTGTGGCTGTGGCAGGCGGGTGGCGGCTGTGGAGGGCTGGGCCACGTGCACTTTGTTGGTTCCGGAAGCATCTTCTGGCCACTGCAGCATCGAACTGCCTGTGCAAAGCTGGCACCGCAGGCACCTAGGCCCAAGGCCCCCCATGTCTCTCTGGCAGGGCAAGGGGACAGGGCCTTCCCAGTGGTCATCTCCTCCCTGTGTGAATCTTGTGGTGTGTGTGATTGCAACACATGTATAAATGCGTGTGTGTGTGTGACTGGATATGGGCACGTGTGTGCCTGAGTGTGGCAAGTGTGCGTGCCTGAGCACCATGGAGCGTGCAGGGGTGAGCAGCCCCAGCCCAGGGAGCAGGGACAGCTGGCGCAGGCATCCTGGTGTGGCAGGGAGGGCACGTTGGAGGGAGCTGGCCCCAGCCTCTGGGCTTCTCATCCCTGGGGTCTCCCGTCTGTGGGACTGTGTGAACCACTGCAGGAGACGGGTTGGGGGCACCAGCCTGGGTGGATGAGGTTGGAGGCTGAGCGAGGAGGGGACTGAGCCCTGTGCCTGGGATCCACAGTGTCCCCTCCCACCCGCCCGTCCAGGAGGACCCAGTTCTCTGGGGCTGGCATTGCCTTTTCTTTGCATCAGCAAGTCATTGTGGATGGGGGAATACGGGAGCCTTGGGGATTCTGCCTGCTTCTCGCGGGGAAGGTCAGGCAGCAAGTCAGACACGGTGACCCCCACTCACCTCTGAGCTGGGAGTTCCCTTGACAGACTCCTTCACAACAGCCCCTGCAGAAGCCTTTGTGGGGCTGCAAGCCAGGGCAGGAGTGCTGTGCAGTCCCCAGGCCTGGCCATCTGCCCGCTGCAGGACTGGCTGTAACATGGGAGGCAGCGGGAAGATGACTCATGGAGGCTGAGGTGGCTGTGGGTGTGAGAGGATCACAGACCTGTCTGTTCCTTAGGGGAGGAGAGGAACAGGCCATCCCCGCCACCACGGAGGCCCAGAGCCAGGACGGGCCCTGCTCGGCGTCCCTGGGTCCTCCATTTGTACTTGAATATCTACGCAGGGGCTCCTTGGCAGCTGCAGGGGCACTGCAGAGAGCAGACGGACCAGGCCCTGCCGGCCACTGCAGCCCAGCAGGGCAGCCTCGCCAGGGCAGGGCCTTGTGCTAGGGCAGGGCTTCCCTGAAAGGAGGACCTGCCAGGGCTGTGGGGCCTCCAGAAGCACCCATAGCTGTCTGGGGGTGAGGGGAAGCCTGTGAAGTGTCTAGAGCCTATGCCTAGGAGCTGGGCCAGGGGCTTCAGGGCAACACCTGGCTCTGGCCTGGACAAGAGGATAGGAAGCCAGGGGACAATCCCTTGGGGTCTGGGGGTGCTGGCTGGGGCACGACCAGGAGCTCCAGCCCAGGCACTCCTGTGGGCAGTGGCTGCAGTTTCAGCCCTGGGCCTGCACACGTCAGAGCTTGGGTAGGTGGTAGAGCCCAGTAGGTGATGACAACTGAGGTTGGCGACTCTTCTTCTCTGGGACAGCGTCACCAAAGAAAAGCAGGGTCATGCCTGGGATTGGGACTTGCAACGTAGGGCCAGGTTGAGGAGGAGATTCTAGGTGGCAGACGTAGTGGGCTGTGTCCACCCAGAGGTCCAGAGAGACAAGGATGAGGACAGAGTTGTCCCCTGGGGCTGGGAGTAGTGCTGTGGGAGATGGGTCAGGGAGCGGGGAGCTGATCTAAGCAGTTTGGTGGCAGCCTCTGTCTTCTGGCCCCCAGCCAGGCCCTCTGCTATTGGAATCCTTGCCCTGACCAGAGCCATGGGCCTGCTCACCTCTCCCAGCCCCTGTGCCTAGTCCCAGCCCTGCCTGTTCCTCAGGGGAATAGTAGGGGAGCCTGATGCCAGCCCCTCCCAGTGTTGTGCAAAGAGTGTCGTGGCCCTTGGGGTCCCTGCAGACAGGCCTGTGTAGCCTGATGAGTGGTCCCCAAGGCCATGAAACTGACAGGGATGAGGTCAGGGTATGTTCCCAAGCACCTGTTGATGCCTCTGTCCATAGCCCCTGGAGGCCTCATTGTCCCCACTGTGAGGACAGGGGAGCTGCTCAGGCCACACATGGAGCTGAGCCAGGATGAGCAGGGGCCGGGTCTGTGTCTCCCTGCAGGGCCTGCTAGGGGGCTCCTGGGGAGGGTTCCACGCTGAGGTGCAGCCCTGCAGGGACCAGCAGGGCTCGGGAGGGTTGGGCAGAGCAGGCCCAAGAGGAGGAAAAGTCTGTCAGCCTGTCTGTCACTGTCTGTCTCTGTCTCCTCTGACCCTTGCCTGGCCTTGTTCATCCTCTGTCCTCTGTCTCGTCTCTGCAGCTTCCTTCTCCCGGTCTCTGAGCTCTGGGGCTCTGCCCTCCACCCCTTGCCTGGGTTAGCTGAGGCCTGCAGCTCTGCTGGCCCCTACAGCTGCCTCCCCAACCCTCCCACTAGATGGTCAGGAGCCCAGGCCTCTCCCCAAAACCCTACTCCACCCAGCCTAGACCCTCCCTCAGGCCCCCAGACCTCCCATGGGAGCCCTCTGGCTTCTGAGGGAGGTGCTGGGACCTCAGTATTGACTGAAGTCTCCTCCCCAGCATGGGGAACAGTCTTGGAAGAGAGGGGAGGGCAGGGTGTGGGGAAGGATTGGTGGGGAGCCCTGGGGAGGAGAGAAGGTGCAGATCACGGCCTGGGGGCTAGGGGGCCTTGAGAGAGATGGACCCCAGAGAGGACGAGGGGCCTGGTGCCAACCCCCCGTGGCAAAGGTGGGGCTCAGCCAGGTCCCCCATCAGGGCTTTGGAGTGGGGTGTCCCCTTGCCTGGCATGGGCACAGGGCGGGGCAGCGCTGACGCCCTCCGTCCCCAGGGCCTCCCTGTGGAGCTCTTGCGTGGTGCTGCCGCTGCTGGCGCTGACCTGGATGTCGGCTGTGCTCGCTGTCACCGACCGCCGCTCCGCCCTCTTCCAGATCCTCTTCGCCGTGTTCGACTCCCTGGAGGGCTTCGTCATCGTGATGGTGCACTGTGTCCTGCGCAGGGAGGTGCGTCCTCGCTCGCCCCCGCCCCACGCACGCCCACAGTGTCCACATGGCTGCGAGGGGCTGGTGGTCCTTCCCCAGTGCCCTCACGGGGGGACCCCAGGGCGGGCCTGACGCTGCTGTGGGCTGCAGCGGCCCCACGGGCTGCAAACTTACACAGTAACTTCATGAAGGGTGCGGCCAGGCCTGCCTGGGGGCTTTCTCACTGCCATGCCCACTTCTTCCTGAGGACACCCTGCCACCCAGAGCTGCCTGGGGTAGATGGGGTGACAGCAGCAGGTAGAGCCTACAGGAATGTGGGAACCGGCAGAGATAAAACAGCTTTCAGGGCGGCTGAGACTCTTGCTTCTAGCATTTTTCTGGACCTTTCTGGAAAGTGTCTATAGAAGGTTTTTGCCAAACTGTATCCTGACTACATCGTGGCTATTGGCAGTGATGAGGATGAAGTGTCCAGACCTCCCAGAGGTGGAAGTGTGGGCGCACACGTGCATTGACACCCACAACTAAGGCCCCTGCCTTTAGATCAGGGCCAGCACGCAGGGAAAGGCCCACAAGTGGGGTGGGCTACACCCTCGGAAGATGGCAAAGGGCTTCTCTAAAAGCACACAGATTTGGAAGGACAAAGACAAAGGTGGTGGCAGCAGCGGAGCTGGGAGGCTGGTGACCAGGATGAGTGCGCGAACTTGGCTAGCCGACACAACCTGGCCACAGACCACCACAAGAGGCACAGGGACCCAGAGGGACTTGGCCCCTGGGACCTCTGGATGCCAAAGGAAGGCTTCTATGCTCTTAAGTGACAGTTTCCATCCTGTCCTGGACTGGCAGGGCTGCCCAGTCCAGCCTTCCCAGCGTGGGTCCTCACCAGGTTCCCCACTGGGGGAAGTGTACGCAATGACCCTCGGTCACCCTCCAGCTCAGCCTCCTGGGTGGACTGCAGGTGGGTTTGAACACCCTTCTCCAGGGGTTCTGGCCATTAAGAGAAACAGGAGGAGGAAGATGGGGAGCTCCCAACGTCCAGCACCTGCAAATGTCCAGCTGGTCCATGATCCAGGATGAGTGGCCAGCTTCCAGCAGAGCCACAGACCAAAGCAAACAAATAGGAAATGGAATGTGGGGACAGAGACAACCCATGGAGAAGCTTCACAGACCCCTCCTTCACATCCTCTGAGACCAACTCAAGGTCCTAGCCATTTCTTTCTGTCAGTCTCACAGCAGCCCCCCAAAGCAGGTGCTGCCTTCTCACAGCCCCCAACAGGACTGAGCAGCCCTGCACAGAGCTCACCACTATAGGGGACTGGGGGCCGAGCGGTCTGGCTCCTGAGTCATGCTCTTGGCCCGTGGCTGCCTGGCTTTTTTGAAACAAGAACAGCAGCCTACATAAAAGGAACATTCCAAGAACAAAAAGAGCTTCTAGAAATTAAAACTGTGAGATTAGCAGCTGTTGAGGTAGGGGTGATCTCTCATAGCCTGGGACAGATAGGAGTTGGTGAGGAGATTTCTAAGGCAACCGGGGGGTGAACTGGAAGGGTCTGATGGAGGAGCGGAGGTAGCAGTGAAGAGGAGGGCTCCCCACGGAAAGGGGGCAGAGCACTGGCCCTGTGGTTTTCAGACCTACATGTGGTCTCCTTGCTGAGAAACTTCAGAATAGGGGGGTGGGGGCAAAGGGGACCCCATGTCCCCAGACTTCTCCAGCAGACTCTGAATTCCCAGCCCCTTGCAGTGGCTCCGTGTGACAGGGTCACCGAGGGAGGGAGAGGGGCCCTGCCTCCTTGCCAGGTGGTGAGGCTCAAGCTCTGCTGAGGTCCTCAGCCTTGGGAGGCTGCTAGGAGATATGAGAGAGATGGGCCAGGCAGGGGTCATGCTGGGCTGCGCAGCTGGCCCTATGGGCCAGGGACATTCATTCAGGTAAGTCCCTCATCTGTGCAGTAGAGCCTGGGTCTCAGGGCTGATGCTGGCCAGATGACATTCCTGGAAAGTCCAAGAGGGACTCTGGGAGTCCCAGCTCTTCACATCTGCCTGTCCTGGGTCATGGTCTGGGCACACAGCAGGTGCTCAGCAGATGTCTGTGGGCAGCTCCCCACGGGAGAAGCTGGGACGGTGTGTCCTGGCGTGAGCTTGACTGGCCATGCTCCTTTCATCCCTATCGGCCTGGTGAGGGGTGGGCTGCGAATGCTGAGACCCTCATAGCAGTAGGAAGAACAGTGCTGAGAAGGGCCAGGGCCCCGGGGCCAGGGTGGGCAGATGTGTTCCTGGCAGCACAACTGCCTTCTTCCTCTCCCAGCTTCCACTGAGGACACCTCCTCCAGGGAGCCGTCTGTGCTCTCACAGCTCCAGACAGTTCCCTTGGTATACTGTTGCCCCTGGAGCATCTGCTCGGGAAGGTGGGAGCTCTCCCGGGTGGACAGGGAGCCACCCATTCCCTCCTGTGTCCTGAACAGATGACATCTGCATAGTGGGCAGTGCCTCTCTTTTGATGAGCTCTGTGCTGGCTGCCTGCTGGGGTTGTCCCCTGCCACCCCCACAGGGCCGCTCCCATCACTGGTGAGGCATGTTGTTCTTAGTGATGCATCTGAGTGAAGGAGTTGGCCTGGCCATCCCCCAGCACAGCCCTCACACCCCTGTCAAACTCACCCCAGCAGAGAGGGCCCAGGGCAGTCAGCAACTCAGTTGGTGACTCAGAACAGGCCTGGACCCCCTTCAGACAGATGGCAGCTTGTCGCTGCAGACTCTGGCCAAGAGGGCCTGTAGTGTTCTCAGGAGCCCTGCAAGATTTAATTGTGCTACAGAGGCCTGAGAGCCTCAGAGGAAAGCAGGGCCAGGCTCTGCTCTGTCGCTTCTCCACCAGACAGGCTGTGACCCTACAGACAAGTGGCAGCCCTGCACAGGGAGCCCCCACCGCCACGGCCAGGGGCACATGCCACGCAGATGCTGGTCTTGGCGGAGCTGCCGTGCTTCTGCTGCCCGCTCACACTCTCAGCTCTCCTCCCCAGGTCCAGGATGCTGTGAAATGCCGTGTGGTCGATCGGCAGGAGGAGGGCAACGGGGACTCCGGGGGCTCCTTCCAGAACGGCCACGCCCAGCTCATGGTAGGACTCGGAACCCGGCCCCAGCAGCCCCGTTAGGAGGAACTCTCAATCCAGTTTGCAGTTGGGGAAACTGAAGCCTGCCAAGGTGAAATCACTGGCCCAGGCTTTCCACCTGAGTTGATGAGGAGTTAAGTGGAGGCTGGCACCCACCCTCTGCCCAGGCCCTGGCGCCTTCTGTCCAGACACCACCCTCCTGCTCCTGACACCTCCCCTACCCACCCTCACCACCCTCAAAAATCTCACCCCAGGGAAGGACCATGCCTCACTTAGCTTCCACCTGGGGCCGCCTTTCTACCCGCAGGAACCCTCACCTGCTGCCTCTCCTGTCCTGCAATGGGCCACTGATTCCTCCTGGGCTCCCCTGAGGGCCCTCCCCTGAGCTGGGAGTGTGGCCATGCCCTCCTCAAGCCTACCCCCACCAGGACCTCCCTCAGGCCCACCTCCAGGGCTGCAACCCAGGGTCCCCTAGGTGCCAGGGTCCCGCATGTGAAGGCCCCTGGCCATTCCCTATGGCCTCTCAGGCCCACAACATCCCCACCTTAGTACCTTCCTCCTTGCAGTCCTGTATACGGGGCTCCTCCTCCCGTCTCCAGCGCCAGACCTGCCCCCCACACTGGTCCTTCTGCCTCGGCTCTGCAACATGGAAGGTGGGACTAGATGCCTTTCCACAAGCCCGCAGGCCCCGAGTCCCCAGCAGCCACTTGCCCTGGCCTTGTCTGGAACCAGGCCCTACAGCTCCGCGTGCTGGACCGGCTTCTTGCCCTTCTCGGGGCATGTGCTTCTGGCTCACCTCCTCCAGGGAGCCCTCCCTGATGCCAGCCCCATCAGGTGTCACAGGCCCTGGTCACAACCTGGGAAACTTCTCTCATTTTCATTTGGGGTCTGCTGCTCACTGGCACAGAGTGAACCTGGCATGCCGCAGGTGTTCCCTGGGTCTTCGAGCTGCCTGACCTCCTCATAGTGGTTGTGAGGGTCACAGGGCCACAGCAGATGTCAGCATCCAGCCCCAGTGGGCGAGGGCCAGGTCATCATGTCCAAGTGCACCCTTAGCCTCAGTGTATCCGTCCAGAAACCATCAGGTCTCATGGGTCCCAACACATACTTGTCCTCTTGGGGCACGATTTCCCTTCCACTGACACTTCTCCGGGTCTGACTTCTGACCTCAGGTGAATACTTTGTCATCTCCAGCCAACCAGGTGTGAGATGAAGGGTCAGCCTGTTCCCTGCAGCCCTGTGGCCCTGGAGAAGGCCACCCAGGCTTAGATGGGTGCCAAGCTCCCTGAGGGTAGGCCTGGGTCACACACTCATGCCTCTGTAGGAGCTGTAGTAGGGACACCACCACTGAGGTGGTGGAGGGGTGGCTGAACCTGGCTCCACCTGTCCCCAGGGCTGTGGCAGCAGATGGCCCTGGTGCGGGGCCCCCTGGGGGTGGGGCGTGGGGGCACAGAGTTCTGCACCACAGACCAAGGACTGCTCTGGGAGACTAAGCCCAATGGGGTGGGGGCCGGCTGCTGCATGATGCCTTAGAGAGAGAATACTGTGTACCCCACAGCCACACACACGTGCACACTCACAGACCCGCACACGTGCACACACAGACGTGCACACTCACACACACAGACATGCAAACGTGCACACTCGCGCAGACATGCACAAGTGCACACTCACGCATAGACACACATGTGCACACTCATGCACAGACACGCATACGTGCACACTTACAGACCCACACATGTGCACACTCACATGCACACCTGCACATTCACACGCAGGGACATGCACATGTGCACACTCACGCACAGACACGTGGACACACGCACAGACATGCACACTCACACAGACCCACACACGTGCCCACTCACAGACACGCACAGACCCACACACGTGCACTCACATGCACTGACACGCACATGCACACTCAGACGTGCACACTCACACGCACAGACATGTGCACACTCGTGCACAGACACACATACGCGCACACTTATGCACAGACACAGACCCACACATGTGCACACTCACACGCATAGACACGCACACGTGCACACTCACGCACAGACACGTGGACACACGCACAGACATGCACACTCACACAGACCCACACACGTGCACTCACAGCCTCTCTCACAGACAGGCACACTCTGACGGTCAATCTCT